>JAUCBJ010002803.1:0-31488 GCA_032718475.1 Nemertoderma westbladi | reverse complement strand
GTGTAGCTGGAAACGTGGTGGAATTTCAACACGTAACCTACTGCAGGAGTGGTTGGATTGGTGACAGCCGCGGTGGAGTTGGCAATCAATATAATATCTGATGTAGTTGGTGGCCACGTTGTCAGCATATACAGTATACAGTGGTTGGTTGGTTGCGTGAATAGGAAATAACTATGGAAATGTTCGTATACGTGTAGCCGGAAACGTGGTGGATTGGTAGGTTGCTCGGTTGATTGGTTTGGCGACAGCGGTCGTGGAGTTGGTAATCAATATAATATCTGCTGTAGTTGGTGGTCACGTTGTCAGCATATACAGTATACACAGGTTGGTTGGTTGGATAGGAAATAACTATGGAAATATTCGTATACGTGTAGCCGGAAACGTGGTGGAATTTCAACACGTATCATAATAGCGTTGATTGGTTTGGCGACAGCAGTCGAAGAGTAACCGTGGTGAGTTGGCGATCGATTCGATATAATAGGGTAGTGTGGGGCTAGCCACACGATGAGAGGTTTGGGTACGCGAAGATGAATATGCTATGGTTGGTTGATGCAACGACACGAACCAATACTGACGGGAGGTAACAGCTGTAGGAGTAAGGAGGGCATCGCGAGGTTAGGCTACGCGTAGGTGATAGGCAGCGATTGGCTGAAGGCAACGACGCGAATCAATATTGATGGTGACAGATGGTCATTAAACACCTCGATTTAGCACCGGAATTTGGCATTTTTTAATTGCCTCCGAGATGTGGCCCGTAGCCCAGGCTAGGGAGGAGTTATTGGAGGGCTATGCTTCTCCTACTACTTATCTCCCTCCACCACCCACCTCTATCTCCCTTCATCACCCACTTCTATCTCCCTCCACCACCAGACTCTATCTCCCTCCACCACCCACCTCTATCTCCCCCCACCACCCACCTCTATCTCCCTCCACCACCCGCCTCTATCTCCCTCCACCACCCACATCTATCTCCCTCCACCACCCACCTCTATCTCCCTTCATCACCCACTTCTATCTCCCTCCACCACCAGACTCTATCTCCCTCCACCACCCACCTCTATCTCCCCCCACCACCCACCTCTATCTCCCTCCACCACCCTCCTCTATCTCCCTCCACCACCCACATCTATCTCCCTCCACCACCCACATCTATCTCCCTCCACCACCCACCTATATCTCCCCCCACCACCCACCTCTATCTCCCTCCACCACCCGCCTCTATCTCCCTCCACCACCCGCCTCTATCTCCCTCCACCACCCACATCTATCTCCCCCCACCACCCACATCTATCTCCCCCCACCACCCACCTCTATCTCCCTCCACCACCCGCCTCTATCTCCCTCCACCACCCACATCTATCTCCCTCCACCACCCACCTCTATCTCCCTTCATCACCCACTTCTATCTCCCTCCACCACCAGACTCTATCTCCCTCCACCACCCACCTCTATCTCCCCCCACCACCCACCTCTATCTCCCTCCACCACCCTCCTCTATCTCCCCCCACCACCCACCTCTATCTCCCTCCACCACCCTCCTCTATCTCCCTCCACCACCCACCTCTATCTCCCTTCATCACCCACTTCTATCTCCCTCCACCACCAGACTCTATCTCCCTCCACCACCCACCTCTATCTCCCCCCACCACCCACCTCTATCTCCCTCCACCACCCGCCTCTATCTCCCTCCACCACCCACATCTATCTCCCTCCACCACCCACCTCTATCTCCCTTCATCACCCACCTCTATCTCCCTCCACCACCAGACTCTATCTCCCTCCACCACCCACATCTACCTCCCTCCACCACCCGCCTCTATCTCCCTCCACCACCCACATCTATCTCCCTCCACCACCCACATCTACCTCCCTCCACCACCCACCTCTATCAGCCTCCACCACCCACCTCTATCTCCCTCCACCACCCACTCTATCTCCCTCCACCACCCACCTCTATCTCCCTCCACCACCCACCTCTATCTCCCTCCACCACCCACCTCTATCTCCCTCCACCACCCACCTCTATCTCCCTCCACCACCCGCCTCTATCTCCCTCCACCACCCACCTCTATCTCCCTCCACCACCCACCTCTATCTCCCTCCACCACCCACCTCTATCTCCCTCCACCACCCACCTCTATCTCCCTCCACCACCCACCTCTATCTCCCTCCACCACCCGCCTCTATCTCCCTCCACCACCCACATCTATCTCCCTCCACCACCCACCTCTATCTCCCTCCACCACCAGACTCTATCTCCCTCCACCACCCACATCTACCTCCCTCCACCACCCGCCTCTATCTCCCTCCACCACCCACATCTATCTCCCTCCACCACCCACATCTACCTCCCTCCACCACCCACCTCTATCAGCCTCCACCACCCACCTCTATCTCCCTCCACCACCAGACTCTATCTCCCTCCACCACCCACATCTACCTCCCTCCACCACCCGCCTCTATCTCCCTCCACCACCCACATCTATCTCCCTCCACCACCCACATCTACCTCCCTCCACCACCCACCTCTATCAGCCTCCACCACCCACCTCTATCTCCCTCCACCACCCACTTCTATCTCCCTCCACCACCCACCTCTATCTCCCTCCACCACCCACCTCTATCTCCCTCCACCACCCACCTCTATCTCCCTCCACCACCCACCTCTATCTCCCTCCACCACCCGCCTCTATCTCCCTCCACCACCCACCTCTATCTCCCTCCACCACCCACCTCTATCTCCCTCCACCACCCACCTCTATCTCCCTCCACCACCCACCTCTATCTCCCTCCACCACCCACCTCTATCTCCCTCCACCACCCGCCTCTATCTCCCCCCACCACCCACCTCTATCTCCCTCCACCACCCGCCTCTATCTCCCTCCACCACCCACATCTATCTCCCTCCACCACCCACCTCTATCTCCCTTCATCACCCACCTCTATCTCCCTCCACCACCAGACTCTATCTCCCTCCACCACCCACATCTACCTCCCTCCACCACCCGCCTCTATCCCTCCACCACACCACCTCTATCTCCCTCCACCACCCACCATCTACTCTCCCTCCACCACCCACCTCTATCTCCCTCCACCACCCACCTCTATCTCCCTCCACCACCCACCTCTATCTCCCTCCACCACCCACCTCTATCTCCCTCCACCACCCGCCTCTATCTCCCTCCACCACCCACCTCTATCTCCCTCCACCACCAACTCTATCTCCCTCCACCACCCACATCTATCTCCCTCCACCACCCACCTCTATCTCCCCCCACCACCCACCTCTATCTCCCTCCACCACCCGCCTCTATCTCCCTCCACCATCCACCTCTATCTCCCCCCACCACCAACCTCTATCTCCCCCCACCACCCACCTCTATCTCCCTCCACCACCCACCTCTATCTCCCTCATCACCCACCTCTATCTCCCTCCACCTCCCACCTCTATCTCCCTCCACCACCCGCCTCTATCTCCCTCCACCACCCACCTCTATCTCCCCCCACCACCCACCTCTATCTCCCTCCACCACCCGCCTCTATATCCCTCCACCACCCACATCTATCTCCCTCCACCACCCACCTCTATCTCCCTCCACCACCCACCTCTATCTCCATCCACCACCCACCTCTATCTCCCTCCACCACCCACCTCTATCTCCCTCCACCACCCACCTCTACCTCCCTCCACCACCCACCTCTATCTCCCTCCACCACCCACCTCTATCTCCCTCCACCACCAGACTCTATCTCCCTCCACCACCCACATCTATCTCCCTCCACCACCCACCTCTATCTCCCTCAACCACCCACCTCTATCTCCCTCCACCAACCAACTCTATCTCCCTCCACCAACCAACTCTATCTCCCTCCACCACCCACCTCTATCTTCCTCCACCAACCAACTCTATCTCCCTCCACCACCCGCCTCTATCTCCCTCAACCACCCACCTCTATCTCCCTCCACCACCCACCTCTATCTCCCTCCACCACCAGACTCTATCTCCCTCCACCACCCACATCTATCTCCCTCCACCACCCACTCTATCTCCCTCCACCACCAGACTCTATCTCCCTCCACCACCCACCTCTATCTCCCCCCACCACCCACCTCTATCTCCCTCCACCACCCTCCTCTATCTCCCCCCACCACCCACCTCTATCTCCCTCCACCACCCACCTCTATCTCCCTCCACCACCCACCTCTATCTCCCTCATCACCCACTCTATCTCCCTCCACCACCAGACTCTATCTCCCTCCACCACCCACCTCTATCTCCCCCCACCACCCACCTCTATCTCCCTCCACCACCCGCCTCTATCTCCCTCCACCACCCACATCTATCTCCCTCCACCACCCACCTCTATCTCCCTTCATCACCCACCTCTATCTCCCTCCACCACCAGACTCTATCTCCCTCCACCACCCACATCTACCTCCCTCCACCACCCGCCTCTATCTCCCTCCACCACCCACATCTATCTCCCTCCACCACCCACATCTACCTCCCTCCACCACCCACCTCTATCAGCCTCCACCACCCACCTCTATCTCCCTCCACCACCCACTTCTATCTCCCTCCACCACCCACCTCTATCTCCCTCCACCACCCACCTCTATCTCCCTCCACCACCCACCTCTATCTCCCTCCACCACCCACCTCTATCTCCCTCCACCACCCACCTCTATCTCCCTCCACCACCCACCTCTATCTCCCTCCACCACCCACCTCTATCTCCCTCCACCACCCACCTCTATCTCCCTCCACCACCCACCTCTATCTCCCTCCACCACCCACCTCTATCTCCCTCCACCACCCACCTCTATCTCCCTCCACCACCCACCTCTATCTCCCTCCACCACCCACCTCTATCTCCCTCCACCACCAACTCTATCTCCCTCCACCCCCACTCTATCTCCCTCCACCACCCACCTCTATCTCCCTCCACCACCCACCTCTATCTCCCTCCACCACCCACCTCTATCTCCCTCCACCACCACCTCTATCTCCCTCCACCACCCACCTCTATCTCCCTCCACCACCCACCTCTATCTCCCTCCACCACCCACCTCTATCTCCCTCCACCACCCACCTCTATCTCCCTCCACCACCCACCTCTATCTCCCTCCACCACCCACCTCTATCTCCCTCCACCACCCACCTCTATCTCCCTCCACCACCCACCTCTATCTCCCTCCACCACCCACCTCTATCTCCCTCCACCACCCACATCTATCTCCCTCCACCACCCACCTCTATCTCCCTCCACCACCCACCTCTATCTCCCTCCACCACCCACCTCTATCTCCCTCCACCACCCACCTCTATCTCCCTCCACCACCCACCTCTATCTCCCTCCACCACCCACCTCTATCTCCCTCCACCACCCACCTCTATCTCCCTCCACCACCGACTCTATCTCCCTCCACCACCCACATCTATCTCCCTCCACCACCCACCTCTATCTCCCTCCACCACCCACCTCTATCTCCCTCCACCACCACTCTATCTCCCTCCACCACCACTCTATCTCCCTCCACCACCCACCTCTATCTCCCTCCACCACCAACTCTATCTCCCTCCACCACCCGCCTCTATCTCCCTCCACCACCCACCTCTATCTCCCTCCACCACCCACCTCTATCTCCCTCCACCACCAGACTCTATCTCCCTCCACCACCCACATCTATCTCCCTCCACCACCCACATCTATCTCCCTTCATCACCCACCTCTATCTCCCTCCACCACCAGACTCTATCTCCCTCCACCACCCACATCTATCTCCCTCCACCACCCACCTCTATCTCCCTCCACCACCAGACTCTATCTCCCTCCACCACCCACCTCTGTCTCCCTCCACCACCCACCTCTATCTCCCTCCACCACCCACCTCTATCTCCCTCCACCACCCACCTCTACCTCCCTCCACCACCCACCTATATCTCCCTCCACCACCCACCTCTATCTCCCTCCACCACCAGACTCTATCTCCCTCCACCACCCACATCTATCTCCCTCCACCACCCACCTCTATCTCCCTCAACCACCCACCTCTATCTCCCTCCACCAACCAACTCTATCTCCCTCCACCAACCAACTCTATCTCCCTCCACCACCCACCTCTATCTTCCTCCACCAACCAACTCTATCTCCCTCCACCACCCGCCTCTATCTCCCTCAACCACCCACCTCTATCTCCCTCCACCACCCACCTCTATCTCCCTCCACCACCAGACTCTATCTCCCTCCACCACCCACATCTATCTCCCTCCACCACCCACATCTATCTCCCTTCATCACCCACCTCTATCTCCCTCCACCACCAGACTCTATCTCCCTCCACCACCCACATCTATCTCCCTCCACCACCCACCTCTATCTCCCTCCACCACCAGACTCTATCTCCCTCCACCACCCACATCTATCTCCCTCCACCACCCACATCTATCTCCCTTCATCACCCACCTCTATCTCCCTTCATCACCCAGCTCTATCTCCCTCCACCTCCCACCTCTATCTCCCTCCACCACCCACCTATATCTCCCTCCACCACCCACCCCTATCTCCCTCCACCACCCACCTATATCTCCCTCCACCACCCACCTCTATCTCCCTCCACCACCCACCTATATCTCCCTCCACCACCCACCTATATCTCCCTCCACCACCCACCTCTATCTCCCCCCACCACCCACCTCTATCTCCCCCCACCACCCACCTCTATCTCCCTCCACCACCCGCCTCTATCTCCCTCCACCACCCACATCTATCTCCCTCCACCACCCACCTATATCTCCCTCCACCACCCACCTCTATCTCCCTCCACCACCCACCTATATCTCCCTCCACCACCCACCTCTATCTCCCTCCACCACCGACCTCTATCTCCCCCCACCACCCACCTCTATCTCCCCCCACCACCCACCTCTATCTCCCTCCACAACCCGCCTCTATCTCCCTCCACCACCCACATCTATCTCCCTC
Source organism: Nemertoderma westbladi (assembly GCA_032718475.1). Taxonomy (NCBI): domain Eukaryota; kingdom Metazoa; phylum Xenacoelomorpha; order Nemertodermatida; family Nemertodermatidae; genus Nemertoderma; species Nemertoderma westbladi. The sequence continues at coordinate 24,501 of JAUCBJ010002803.1, read as the reverse complement.
CACCACCCACCTCTATCTTCCTCCACCACCCACCTCTATCTCCCTCCACCACCCGCCTCTATCTCCCTCCACCACCCACCTCTATCTCCCCCCACCACCCACCTCTATCTCCCTCCACCACCCACCTCTATCTCCCTCCACCACCCACCTCTATCTCCCTCCACCACCCACCTCTATCTCCCTCCACCACCCGCCTCTATCTCCCTCCACCACCCACATCTATCTCCCTCCACCACCCACCTCTATCTCCCTCCACCATCCACCTCTATCTTCCTCCACCACCCACCTCTATCTCCCTCCACCACCCACCTCTATCTCCCTAATGTGCGGTGATTTCTCACTAAATGTTTACAAATACATATCTAACTCAAAACATACCTCGAATTATGTAACACAGGAGCCAGTGACGGCAGGATTCGGATCAACGAAGAGTCGATGGGCGCGTCTCGCAACCAATAGTGACCCAAAACGCCTTTGGGCAGCCATAGACTGGAATGGAGAAGTCTTATCTGACCAAGAATCCGGTACTCCTACTGACGATGAGTTTGCCGCACACTATTCAAAGCTACTTAATGACTACACATTTGTTGAACGGGAGATTGTCTCAGACATAAATATACCATTACTTGACGATGACATAACAATTAACGAGGTCTATAACGCTGCATCCAACCTGCGACGCGGGAGAGCTTGTGGCCCTGATGGTATTTCTGCAGATTACCTGAAAGCCTTACCTGTCCAATGGCTTTTAACTATTGTTTTTATACTAAACTGTGTGTTTACCTCGGGGCTATATCCTTTGAACTGGTGTTACACGCGATTTGTGTCTGTGTTTAAGAAAGGAAATAAGTTGATATGCTCGAATTACCGCGGTATAAGTATTATAAATTCTCTAGCTAAGCTCTATGACGCTATACTTACTTTCAGACTACAATCCTGGTTGAGACCTCTCCCTGAGCAAGCCGGTTCATGTAAAGGAAGAGGCTGTTTAGAACAGATCTTAGCACTCCGCCTCCTGTGTAACTATGCCAGAGAAACTAATAAGACCCTGTTTTTGGTATTCATAGATTTCAAAACTGCATACGATAACGTCAATAGAAATTACTTGTTCCAGATATTACTTGACAGAGGTTGCGGTGGCAGAATGCTCCGTGCATTGCAATCAATTTACAAAGGAACACATGCACTGATTGGATCTGCTATAGTATCATTTAATAAAGGGCTCCGTCAAGGTTCCCCTGCCAGTGGATATTTGTTTACGTTGCTAATAGATGTATTTGTCCGTGCCCTACGTTCCCTCACCCCCGATAGTTGGCTAAAGTTGCTACATTCTGTTTTACTAATGGATGACACAGCGGTGCTTGCAACAAATAGATTGGCCGCTTTGGCCAAGCTGGATATACTAATTAATTTTTGCAAGTCTTCTGGTATGACATTGAACGAGAAGAAATCGATGTTTATGGTGATAAACGGCACTCTGAGTGACAGGGAAGATATCATTCTGGAAGAGTATACCATAAAACATACTTCATCATATATTTATCTTGGCTCACCAATCACCAGTGATGGTTTAGTATCAACTGCAGTATCCCTCCATGCATCTGCGAAACAATGCCATCGGCTTAAGTACAGTTCATTTCTAATGAAAAACCCGGACATTCCGTTTATCATTAAAAAACAAGTGTTCAATGCAGCAGTTGTGTCAGCAATAACATATGGTTGCGAAACGTGGTTAGGTGCTAATCTGAATGACGTCGAGGCTCTATATATGTCAATGGTAAGGAGTTTGCTAGGTGTTAGACCCACCACGTGTGGAGACATATGTCTCATTGAAGCGGGAATCCCTGACTTGAAATCGTTGGTACGTGAGAGACAACGAAAGTTCCTTACTAAATTCAAGGTTATTGAAGACTCCCCTCTTGCTGTCGCAATAGAAATATCGAAAGATGGTAACACATCGATGTCCGCGAAAATAGATTCTTTGAAATCAGAACAGCGTAATGTTATAGACGAAGGTTCCCGACTCGTCAAGAAAAACGTTTCACTTTCAACGAGTACGAAACGCCACCTGTTCAAGCTAATGAACCCGGACTTAACTTCCCCCCAGCTCTATTGTGACCCCTCAGTTCCCGAACGTCATCGCATCCCCTGGACCCGTTTTCGGCTGGGTAGCCATAACTTCCCAGTAGAACGGATGAGATGGAAGAGGGCTAAACCAGAGGACCGAGTTTGTGGATGTGGTGGGATTCAGACCGAAGCCCATATAGTTGTAGATTGTCCTATGACAAGGACGTTAAGACGAGAATGCGCCCCCCTGTCTTGGTTATCTATGACTGAGATGTTCTGTCTGGATAACCAAGCCAAAATAGCAAAATTTATCTCAAAATTAGATAATGTATTCGATTGAGTAAACAGCCCGATATATGTAATGTTTGATATACTTAGTTAGTATTATGTGTGTTTGTGTGTTTGTGTGTTTGTTGGGAATATAAATATATGTTACTCTACTATGTATTACATCTGGTCCTCACACGGCTATAATGTTGTCTATATAAGCATCTGTAATATTTTTGTATGATAATGTGCTGTCTTATTTTGAGGGTGACGGTAGATATTTTGATTTGTACGTCTCATTTTGTACCTTGTTTAGTGCATATTACCGATGTTAGTTATGTAACAGTTAATGTGAAGACAATAAACAATCAATCAATCATCACCTCCACCTCCCACCTCTATCTCCCTCCACCACCCACCTCTATCTCCCTCCACCACCAGACTCTATCTCCCTCCACCACCCACATCTATCTCCCTCCACCACCCACCTCTATCTCCCCCCACCACCCACCTCTATCTCCCTCCACCACCCGCCTCTATCTCCCTCCACCACCCACCTCTATCTCCCCCCACCACCCACCTCTATCTCCCTCCACCACCCGCCTCTATCTCCCTCCACCACCCACCTCTATCTCCCTCCACCACCCACCTATATCTCCCTCCACCTCCCACCTCTATCTCCCTCCACCACCCACCTCTATCTCCCTCCACCACCAGACTCTATCTCCCTCCACCACCCACATCTATCTCCCTCCACCACCCACCTCTATCTCCCCCCACCACCCACCTCTATCTCCCTCCACCACCCGCCTCTATCTCCCTCCACCACCCACCTCTATCTCCCTCCACCACCCACCTCTATCTCTCTCCACCACCCACATCTATCTCCCTCCACCACCCACCTCTATCTCCCCCCACCACCCACCTCTATCTCCCTCCACCACCCACCTCTATCTCCTACCACCACCCACCTCTATATCCCTCCACCACCCACCTCTATCTCCTACCACCACCCACCTCTATCTCTCTCCACCAACCACCTCTATCTCCCTCCACCACCCACCTCTATCTCCCTCCACCAACCACCTCTATCTCCCTACACCACCCACCTCTATCTCCTACCACCACCCACCTCTATCTCCCTCCACCACCCACCTCTATCTCCCTCCACCCCCACCTCTATCAGCCTCCACCACCCACCTCTATCTCCCTCCACCACCCACCTCTATCTCCCCCCACCACCAACCTCTATCTCCCCCCACCACCCACCTATATCTCCCTCCACCACCCGCCTCTATCTCCCTCCACCACCCACCTCTATCTCCCTCCACCTCCCACCGCTATCTCCCTCCACCACCCGCCTCTATCTCCCTCCACCACCCACCTCTATCTCCCCCCACCACCCACCTCTATCTCCCTCCACCACCCGCCTCTATCTCCCTCCACCACCCACATCTATCTCCCTCCACCACCCACCTCTATCTCCCTCCACCACCCACCTCTATCTTCCTCCACCACCCACCTCTATCTCCCTCCACCACCCACCTCTATCTCCCTCCACCACCCACCTCTACTCCCTCCACCACCCACCTCTATCTCCCTCCACCACCCACCTCTATCTCCCTCCACCACCAGACTCTATCTCCCTCCACCACCCACATATATCTCCCTCCACCACCCACCTCTATCTCCCTCAACCACCCACCTCTATCTCCCTCCACCAACCAACTCTATCTCCCTCCACCAACCAACTCTATCTCCCTCCACCACCCACCTCTATCTTCATCCACCAACCAACTCTATCTCCCTCCACCACCCGCCTCTATCTCCCTCAACCACCCACCTCTATCTCCCTCCACCAACCAACTCTATCTCCCTCCACCAACCAACTCTATCTCCCTCCACCACCCACCTCTATCTTCCTCCACCAACCAACTCTATCTCCCTCCACCACCCGCCTCTATCTCCCTCAACCACCCACATCTATCTCCCTCCACCACCCACCTCTATCTCCCTCAACCACCCACCTCCATCTCCCTCCACCAACCAACTCTATCTCCCTCCACCAACCAACTCTATCTCCCTCCACCAACCAACTCTATCTCCCTCCACCACCCGCCTCTATCTCCCTCCACCACCCACATCTATCTCCCTCCACCACCCACATCTATCTCCCTCCACCACCCACCTCTATCTCCCTCCACCACCAGACTCTATCTCCCTCCACCACCCACATCTATCTCCCTCCACCACCCACCTCTATCTCCCTCCACCACCCACCTCGATCTCCCTCCACCACCCACCTCTAGCTCCCTCCACCACCCACCTCTATCTCCCTCCACCACCCACCTCTATCTCCCTCCACCACCCACCTCTATCTTCCTCCAGCACACATCGCTCTTTGGATCGGTGTCCTGTCCGACAAACCGAAGATGTGGATCCCATATTGTGTCCCAGTCTACTGATTTCAGTTCCTCCGTAGTGATCCCATCCAACTCCGGGGCTTTCCATCGAACGCTGCAAAATATATCGGCCTCGAAAAGTTGTCTAGACGATAAGATATCGCCAACGCCGAAGACGGCGAATCTAATGTAAAGAGTTGTCCTTTCCCCTTTTCGTATGGTGATAGAAGGACGTTTGGCGTGTGGCACTGGCCCGGGTGCGTCCGTGTAACATAATATTTCCGCAGACGCGTTTCTGATGATGTTTAGTATTCGCGTGTGCCGCAGTACGCTATCTCGAATGTCGTCTAATAAGAACCTAGTTTTTTTGTTTTCATCCATTGTGGGTTTGGAGTAAGTTCTATTTTGCGATGCGCCCCTGAACATTGTTGGCAATATATTATCCATTTTGAATTAGAAAAAAAGGGAATTTGATGCAAACCTCTAGCCAAATAATGTTGAATATTTTTGAGTATTATTATTTTTTTAGAAAGTGTGCTACAGTAGAACATGTTAGCTATTAATTAATCAAGATTAATTTTCTAGAATAACATAATAGTTTTGTGAATTTTGATGTCGTCGAAATCCCGTTAATCGTCATGTTAATCGTGAAAGTATAACTCGCTATTTAGGTCATTTCGCTTGTGCATAATTTTATACGTGAGTACTGTATTGTAAACAATTTATAGTAGGTTTAGTGTTCTTAAGTTTGACTTTTTGTGCCCAATTAGTTACAACGCCTTTTTTATTACTCGCGTCAAGCTCGGTTTTTATATGCACTTACTTATATTTTAACTAGAAAGCCAGCAAGCTGGCTTTAAACGAACCTGCCCCTCAAACCAGTACCATGAGTGAGCGAAAATGAAAACACGATAATGGCCATCAACTCAACGATAGAAACACCAGCTGCTGGTACATGTGGGCCTAGTAAGCTACTACTATTTATTGAATGGATAGCCCAAACTGCAGAGAAGTATATTACTTGCCAAATACATTACTATCTCACTCTAACCCAGACAGTAATCAAACATCAACTATATGTTTGTATAATGTATTACCACACCAGATGAATATCTCTTCCCAGTGAATCATCTCAGTGCTATGTTATGTGGGAGGGAGTTATGATAATGAATGAGGAGGGACCCAACTAACACTACGTTTGTCTATGGAGGGTCTCCTTACAGCCAGATGGCTGGCTTTTCTAGTTGAATCATATTATTCCGCAACTAAATAATTTACTCTTTTAGACGAATTTGTGCGTTTTTTTTTGCCGGACTAACAAATTTTGGCGACGTTCTGTGCGAGATTGGCGATATTTGAAAAGATTCTGAAGCTCAAATATGTTGCTCAGATGACTGAATATCTCAAATAAAAAAGTTGGTGCATACTCGACGAGTTGAAATCGGTGAAATTCGACTTTAAATTTTCAAAACCGCTATTTTTCAGTGACCCCGTGATCGAAACGCCACAAAAAATATACAGTCTTGTGCGCAACCAAAATTTATGGAGAGTTTGTTATTAAAATTTTTGCGTACCTGCTTGAGTTTTTGAGATATTGGATGGTTATACACACACACACACACAACCACATCGTGTTTTTAAATGGCTCAACTCCTGACAAGAACTACCCTGGCCTATTAATAGGCAGGTTCGTTATTACTGTATTGTAAATAATTTTTAGCCAGCTAGTTTAAGTTTGACTTTATGCCACATATGCTTCCAGACATGGATTGATTCGCATGGATTCCAGACAGTACTGCTGTATTCTAGAATTTGTCGTATGAATACGATTTGTAGGCAGTTAACAGCGATACATTATCGCACGTGATAAAACATTAAGTCTAAACATCTAAAGATATCTAAGTAACTCTGCAACTTGTTTCTTTCCGTCGCTGTGCCAAAAGAAGAAAATAACTTTGCATCATCAGCAAATAAACGTGTGTTAACACCAGAATAAAAATTATAGGGCAAATCGTTAATATATAGCACGAATAATAATGGTCCTGCACAGGAACCTTGTGGTACACCTGATATAATTCTAGAATAACTTGAATAATTCGACCCTAACTTAATACTTAACACGATAATTGGAAGACAATGAAACATCACCCTTTTTATAGACGGGAGTGATATCAGCTGTCTTCCAAATACGCTGCACTTCGCCAGTCGCGGTCAACGATTTATTTAAAATTAAACACAAAGTTACACATAATTCAAATCTTAGAATCTTTAAAATAGCAGTCGGGATACCGTCAGGGGTTTCACTGTATTTACTAGGTAATATATTTAAATGCTTATACACCTTATGTTCAGTAATCAATTGTATATCAAACCTTTTATCAGTTACAGCTTTTAATCCGGGCATTACAGTTATTATCAGCCACACCAACTGACGAATATTGTTTCAAAAGACAATCACATTTATCGCTGTTGGTAGTCGCAAGTGAACCATCTGGTTTATTGAGACAAGCAACTGCGGAGCGAGTGGTTATCCTACTTTTCGCGTATTTATAGAATTATTTTTTATCCCCGCTGTTAAGTATACGTAATTCTTGTTTAATGATAAAATTCCTTATTGCCTGTTCACAACGAAAACAGGCAATACATGTATACAAACAGGTATACATTGTTAAATTGGAGGATTGCTTTTAGCTAATAATATTTACGAAAATATTTACAATTTTATAAATATCCGTTACCATTTCCGACCAAAACAATTCCGAGGAAATTAAATAATCACCTGAATTGGTTGGAGGATCATTATTTGGTATCCTATCAACCAAGTTCGTACAAACCCCCCCCCCCCTGTTTACATAATTAACATATATAATATATTAACATTTTGTTTGATATCGGGAATTAATTAAATTGATCAAATAAATGTCAATAACAGGATTTTATTAGTAGTGAACCGCTGATAAATTTAATCAAATATGCCGTAAGTAAATTTACTGCCGGTAACTAATTTAACGACATAAAACGTATTAAATGATTAGAAAATTTTATGTTGCTCTGGAAACAAATTGGTAACTATGTAGAAGTACATAGTTCAGTCAATCGATAGTCATTGATTGGACTAAAGTTTCTTTTACAAAATCTGGGTAAAATCTTACCAAAAGTTCAAAAATCCATTTGCTAAGGAAAGAAACGTGAACTTAAAGTGTTAATTTGACCAGTTTATTAGGAGCATGGAATTTTTTTCATCTAAATACCAAAAGGTATACAGTAGGCCTACTTGTCAAAATGTATACTTCGCCTTTTGATATATCTTTGCAATTTTTGGTGAAATTTAAAACAGGTTTCCGATTCAGAATCTGCAGATAAACGAAAAATAAAGCCGACTGAGGTGTCTAAATATTGCCAAATAGACGATTTTAAACGGCTTGTTGTATCGAAATAGCTCAGAAATTGAACATCCGGCTCTGCCAGCCCAGCAGTAAGACAAATTGTCGAAATATGATCGTGGCAATGATAAAATGGCCGACTTGATAAAATGGCTGTTCTAAGGAGATGATAATTTGAATAAAGCATGCATTGCGAGGACTCTAAAATATTTCGAATTTCGTTGAGAACCAGCTGAGCTAGAGGCGTTCAGACATTGCAAGAAGTCGCCTATCGTTTGCTGTAGGAGATTTTATTCTATTTAATAATTACACAATGCAATAATGGTGTGGTTGTACACAACCACACCATTACAGGTGTGGTTTCAACCCTTTTCGGTTGATGGTACATCTGAGATTTAAAGTTCATTGCGCATTTAGGAAACGAAGTAAAATTATATAGACAACAACAAATATACAAGTAAGGACATATAGAGTAGGCTCTGTGTATTATTACCAATAATGGCAAATAAATTAGTCATAGATACAACATCAATATCCAGGCAAAATCAACACAACATCGCGAAATAAATAATTTAAATTATACCGATTATTGTTACAGTTACAGTCACAATAAAAATTATGTTACGGGGGTACCGGTATGAATGAGAATTTGGTGTTTACAATGAGCCGTCGCACTCGCACTTTATCGTGATCGCTAGATTTATTACCATATTACCGCTAATATCTGGCTGTGCGTGCATCAAATAAAGTTGAAGTTGAGTACCAGTTAAATTTATGGGAGCAAAACAAGGGATAAGAGTAGCGCCCACCCCCACCCTCGGGTAGCAGCTATCGAAAGAAGAGCCTTCGGGTCGCCTCCGGCTTCGGCCGACTATTTGTTTTTCCTTTTTTTTGCGTGCATCAATTTAATTTTTGTTATTACAAAAACGTTACTATTGCAGAAATGACTTGTATTACCATGATAACTGTAGGCCTATGCATATGATAACTATTCGAATATCAAAGAGTGGAATTACAGACAGCACTGCCAAGTTACTAAGTAGTAGTGTATGTAGGTGTCACTAGGTTTCTGCGATTGTAACAAAATAATGTTTTCATTTCATTTCGGAACTTAGCTGTGAAAAACCAGTAAGCGAATGGATTCACCAGTGATTGACTGATAGCCATATTACTAAATAGAAATCTCATCCAATTATAACCTGGTAAATCCGATGCAATTGTTGGATTGAATGTCACAACTAGGTTTAATATCATCTCCGGTAGCATTAACGTAGCAAATAGTGTGACAATTACAGTCATCAGTAACACAGCTTTGCTCTTGATAACATGGTGCCGGTGAATTTTATCTGAATCTTTTTTCCTTACAATATATATTATGCGACAGTATAGCACTGCAATTATTACCAGTGGAAATAAATATGTTACTAAAAAGTTCATAAGTACCGCATATCTAACGTTATCCGCCATTAATTTAGAACGAAACGTGCAAAATGTTCGCTCTAGAACATAATCGGATAGGATGTGTTCCGGCCAACCGGACACGGTTATTACATTACCGTAACTATCCCGGAATCTGTATACCAAACCTACAAACAGGAATGGTATACTGCAGAACGACATGCATCCTGTCCAGACGCATGCGACCATGTAGAGAGCATTCGCAACCATAAACTGACGTCTAGCAGGGTACACGCAGGCTCTATACCTAACAACCGCAATAGCAACCATAGTGTATACACTAGTGACAATGCTCAGGTAGAGGATGTATCTCGCCACATAACACGTGAATATGCTGTTATTTTTCTGAATGACTTCCAGGAGGTGACCAGGAACGTAGAAAATTCCAACAAGGAGGTCGGACAAACTGAGAGATATCATGAAGGTTGTGAAAACCGAGTCGGATTTCCTGAGTCGAATCGCTATTACTAATGAGGTCGCGTTTCCTGGAATTATAAAGATGACAAGTAGCGAGTCCATAATCACTTGAGCTAGAGTTTCATTGTCCATCACATAAATCAACCTAAAATATAGAATAAGTGTGATAAATTAAAGTGATCTTAAGTAAAAATAGTCATCTTACACATTGAATAAAATGGTCCAAACCCTTGCCATTGCCTCTGTGCCCCTTTTTAAGCGATTGTGTAGTTTATTGTCTCACCTGTATCAATAAGACTTCTCATCCTACTTCTTCTGCCATCCCCAATATTTGGTATCAGAATATTGAACGCAGCTCTTATTGTAGTGGGCCCCCTATGCCACAGGGGCCATTATCAGAAAACAACGCATAATTTTATATTTTGTAAGCTCTACAGTTTGCTATAAGAATATAATTTTAATATAATCCCCTTCCTATAGATATTGCAATAAAATTTATTGATCTTTGAATCACACTTAGAGTTGCTAAGCCAATCCCTTGGGGAAAAGTACACAAGTAATATTAATATCAATTATAGGTTTAAGAAAAAATAAAAATACGGATAACTGAAGTTGCTTAAAGTAGAACACATAAAGTATCAGTATATTGCTACCGGAACATTATTTATAGGCCTTATTCGTTGTCCATCGAGATTGGAAGGAACTACTAAAGCAAATATGGGTCAAATAATTATTAGCCAATAAGAGTCAGCCATAGCTATGTTGGGAGTAAATCGCTGAGTTTCTCCAATGAGATCGCGGCATCTTTACAGCGAGATGTAATGCATTATGCTTATGCATTGTAGTGGAAGTTTGAGTTGTGGGGGATAGTATAGCAGTAGAGGTAAAAGCTCTGTTAAAAATAAAACTGTTAAAATTAGGGCACTTTTAATAAGATGTTTTGTCATTGGTTAGTGTCATGAGTTGCAGCATAAGCAGTTTCCTAGCAACATGGAAATTTGACGCATTATAATGGGTTTACACTCACCCTAAGTCTATTATTATTTATAGGTGAGTAAGCGATAACAAGCAGAAATTCATTCCTTCTCAGCAAAGGAAGGATATATTTTTCTTGTTAGATATCACCAATGTTCTTACTTTGGTTCTCGAGGGAAAAATAGTTCTTCACTGGTTAACTAATCGTTATAATCCAGGGATCAAAGTTCGAATACCTCAAGTCGTTCTAAATGCGGTCTCAACCACGGTACTGGGTCTAGTCCGGCAGACTTCCCACTAATATCCGCCAACCACTGCTAATCATCCGCGAACAGCGGAAGAGCTAATAATCTTCCTGTCCAAGGACGAACAGCTGATGCTAACTACGGCCAACGTGTAACCCACCGCTGGGTTACGGTGGCCAGGGGAAGTTACTACAAGGAATAAACCCCTTCCAATGACAGACAATCATTGAAAAGCTCCTCAATAATGACAGGGTATTGCCTGATAACATTATAGAAGTAAAAGTGTCTGAGTCTGTACTCCCAGATATTCCCATTGGCGATATCTCCTTTGCAGAAGTGAAGGCTGCTGCAAAGAGCATTAAGACCAATCGTGCCAGTGGAGTAGATGGTGTTCCCCCTGAGGTCTTTAAAATACCTGAGTGTTTAAAGCTCATCTATCCCATCATAGTAGACATGTACCGAACAACAAGAGTCCCACAAGAAATGAAAACAAATAAGTTGGTGCCAGTTCCTAAGAAGGGCAACCTAACACTCTATGGTTCTTTTCGGGGAATCTCATTGATCTCGATTGCTGCAAAGCTATACAATAGGATTCTATTAAATCGCATCAGGGATCCCATTGAGAGACTGCTCCGTGGAAATCAGAATGGGTTCCGTAAAGGTCGTGGGACCATGGAGCCCATTTTGGCACTTAGAAGGATAATTGAAGAGTTAGCAAAAAAGAAAGACAGGCATCTGGCTGTTATCTTTGTTGACTTCTTCAAGGCCTTTGATTCAGTCTCTCGCTCACGTATGTTCAGCATACTTTCATTATATGGGATTCCTGATGAAATTATTGCAGCAATCAGATCAGTATACGATGGTTCGACAACATTTGTGTCTACTGTTGATGGTGACACAGAACCATTTGAAGTGTTATGGGGCGTCCTCCAAGGAGACACACTTGCACCATTCTTGTTCATTATTGTGGTTGACTATGTTCTACGCATGTCCTTAGATCATTATAATGATGATGGGGTGATGATAACTCCACCTACTGGCTCCAGAAGTCGAGGAAATCCTGCCAAGTACCTAACTGATCTAGACTTTGCTGATGACTTAGGAGTACTCTCAGAATCATTAGAGGGAGCCCAACGGCTCCTCAGCTCATTAGAACATGCTGCTTCTAGTGTTGGTCTTTTTATTAACTCCAGAAAGACCAAAATTCTGACAGTTAACTTTGAAAGTCCTCAGCAAGTCTCTGATCGGATGAGCATAAGCTCAAAGGATGGTATGCTTGAGCATGTGGACGACTTCTGTTACCTGGGATCATGGATCCGGAAGTCAGGTGAGGACCTTCGAATACGTAAGGGAAAGGCATGGGCAGCCTTGAATAGGCTTTCCAGGATTTGGAAGTCACCGAGAATTAATCGGAAACTTAAGGTCCGATTATTTAGAGCAGCAGTAGTTCCAGTACTCCTCTATGGGAGTCCATGCTGGGCTCTAACTGCTGAGGACACCAAATCTCTGGATGGCACATTCACAAGAATGCTACGCCGGGTTCATTGTGTCAAGTACAATGCACACATCTCCAACCAGACACTATATAACATTGGAGGTGTCTCATTGGTTCCCCCAAGCTTGACACTAGAACAAAATCGCCTCCGCTTTGCAGGACATTGCTTTCGCCGTGAGGACCAGCCAGAGCATAATCTTGTACTTTGGCAGCCTCATGGAGTGAATAAGCATGGTGGACAGCCCATGACTTTCTTGAGACGCATCTTAAAGGACACTGGACTTAAAGATGGGGATGATCTAGCAAATGTCATGGGTGATACGGAGTTGTGGCGGTGCAATTTTGTTGACAAGCCGGCACAGCATTCTTAAAAATGCAGCTGCAATGCAGCATGCCGATCCTAGTAGTAGTCCAAGGACGAACAGCTGATGCTAACTACGGCCAACGTGTAACCCACCGCTAGGTTACGGTGTCCAGGGGAAGTTACTACAAGGAATAAACCCCTTCTAATGACAGACAATCGGCAATTCGAGGTGAACGCAAGGGCGGTGCTGATCATTTTTTATAATTTGGTCCGAAAATTATTAATATCACTGTATAATTTGCGCTATATTTACAGATTTAGAACCCAATTAAGTGCAGACAGCAAGTAGGCCTATACCATACCGTACATGGTACATGGTACCGTACGTGGTATAGTGTGGCAAAAATATTGTTTGTTTTAACAATTACATTTTATCAGATTTTGTTTTTTCATATAGTTTACTAGACTGGAACTAATATTAAAATTGAACTTTAATTAAACTGCCAATTTCTGCCTGATAAATAAATACGAGTATATTGAGATTTTTTCACATTATTTCCTATTACAGTATACGTATTACAGTATAATTATAGATTTTTGGATTCAGCGTCATCGATTCCACAAAAGTTATATAGACAAATAGACAAAAGCCTATATAGCCTATATATGTCTATAGATATATAGACATATATATATATATATATACAAAAGCTATATTCCTAGTATGTATTTCGAGATTAACTGTCTCAGATTTATATTTATCACTTGTGATACTGTATTTCAGGGTTTGTTTAGCTTCACTATGTACTCTTTATTCTATTCTTCTATGTTTTGTTTCAAGATTTTGAGGTGCTTTTGTTGACCAAAGACCCTCATTAGGGTATATGGAGCTTATTGGGGTATATGGAGCTTTAATAAAACTAACCTATATATTATGTAATTTTTAATTACCGGCAACCATCTGTATTTTAATTAATTAATTTAATTAATTATCATATTTTTAATTAAAATTGGCTAATTAATTACACAAAAAGATAATATATATCAAAATTCCATAATTTTAAAGAGTTGCCAAAGCTCGTTCGAATGAACCAAAAACGAAGAAAATTGGGTGAGAAATGACGGAGGAGTTGTAATTTGAAAATGAAAAGTGCCATTGAAAACTCCCTTCAAAGTTTGAACCTTCGCGCCAAAATTGGCTGCCTCTTGTCTGGTTGGTTTAATTATTTCTGGCACGAAGGATGCACACCAAGTACCAACGAGCTAAAATGATCATTTCAGGGGTTTTCAGGGTCGCTGATCTCATTTCCGATGTCAGTTTTAATGTTTGTTGGAATCTAGTCTGTCTGTCTTTCTTACATTTTGACGGACAGACCGTCATACGGAAAAACAGAAAACAGGAATAACTCAAGAACTAAAAGAGGTCTCACTAAGCGGTTTTCAGATTTGTATTCCTCATTAAATTCTGCTTGCAAAGATTTGTAGCCATTACAAAGTGCTCTGATAATATTTCTTATCTTGGTTTCTATGGGTAGCAATTTTCGATCCATTCAAATACACATTAAATCACAATCATTTAACACGCGGTTTATATCAATTGAAAGCGTAGAGTCTTGTGCGTACGTTGACACGACAATGTATTAAATTCATGATGGAGGAAGATTGTTAAAATGATGTTCACCATTTCAAACTCGGCAGATTGTTAAAATGATGTTCACCATTTCAAACTCGGCAGATTACCTGACCGGTATGTAAGCACTCAACCTATTGCAGTATCTGACTATTGCAGCTTTACTTCATTAAGTAGGCCTTACCGGATTACTGTAAGGTTAAGTAGGCCTTACCGGATTACTGTAAGGTTAAGTAGGCCTTACCGGATTACTGTAAGGTTAAGTAGGCCTTACCGGATTACTGTAAGGTTAAGTAGGCCTTACCGGATTACTGTAAGGTTAAGTAGGCCTTACCGGATTACTGTAAGGTTAAGTAGGCCTTACCGGATTACTGTAAGGTTAAGTAGGCCTTACCGGATTACTGTAAGGTTAAGTAGGCCTTACCGGATTACTGTAAGGTTAAGTAGGCCTTACCGGATTACTGTAAGGTTAAGTAGGCCTTACCGGATTACTGTAAGGTTAAGTAGGCCTTACCGGATTACTGTAAGGTTAAGTAGGCCTTACCGGATTACTGTAAGGTTAAGTAGGCCTTACCGGATTACTGTAAGGTTAAGTAGGCCTTACCGGATTACTGTAAGGTTAAGTAGGCCTTACCGGATTACTGTAAGGTTAAGTAGGCCTTACCGGATTACTGTAAGGTTAAGTAGGCCTTACCGGATTACTGTAAGGTTAAGTAGGCCTTACCGGATTACTGTAAGGTTAAGTAGGCCTTACCGGATTACTGTAAGGTTAAGTAGGCCTTACCGGATTACTGTAAGGTTAAGTAGGCCTTACCGGATTACTGTAAGGTTAAGTAGGCCTTACCGGATTACTGTAAGGTTAAGTAGGCCTTACCGGATTACTGTAAGGTTAAGTAGGCCTTACCGGATTACTGTAAGGTTAAGTAGGCCTTACCGGATTACTGTAAGGTTAAGTAGGCCTTACCGGATTACTGTAAGTAAGTAGGCCTTACCGGATTACTGTAAGGTTAAGTAGGCCTTACCGGATTACTGTAAGGTTAAGTAGGCCTTACCGGATTACTGTAAGGTTAAGGAGGCCTTACCGCAATTAATACAGATTGGAATGCAGTCTGCTGGATTGGTCTACTGGAAACAGCATTTTATCAATCTTCCCCTTTATGAATTTAATTAATTGTAGTATCAAAAGACGCTATCAAATATGTAGCAGCCAATCATAGCCGATTTTCAAAATTACCTTCCCGCGCTTACTTACTTAAACCCGCCATTTCGACCGTTTCTTCGTATTTTTACTTAAAACACACGCCGCCACTCGATTCAGGACACCTTGTTACCCCTTATTCGATTGTTTCTCTAGCCCAAAATTTTTTTCGCGCACTAACCCTATTTTTCCACATCCGTCACGTTTCAAATTCGCATCTTACCACACCAGTAATCTGTAATTTGCTGCAGTTGTAAAATTATAGTTGTATAGAATAATAGTGTAATTATTATTATTATTATACTATATTCTTTATTTCAGTACTAACTGCACCTATTCAATGTAAAATGAATCAATGGTGATGTCGGTGTTCCAGTTAGGTAATGTTTCCGAGTCTGTTTGCTGGTTTCTGTTTAATTTTTTTTTATTAAATATACAATGTAAATAAGACAATATTTATTTACATTGTATATTTAATACACCGCGTCACTCACCCCACAACAATTCACTTATTATTATTAATTTTTTTTTATGTTTATGAGTTTCGAAAATTTGAAATGACGTTCTAATCTAACGCGGGATACGGTATGCTTGGTGGGGGCTCGGGGAGGCTAAAGATAGACCTGTAAATTACATGCGAGATTTAAAACGTCTAGTAAACCAAATAGGCCTATAATTAATTAAATATTTTTTCTATAATTTATAAAGAAGGCCAATTTTGATGAGTTGAGTACGAAATCAAGCTCTGAACATTCGACTTAATAAATTATAATAAAGAACAATTTCCAGGAATATTTATCTATTTTTAATGCGTTATTGATGACATTGCACGTTCAAGACAATTATAGTATTTCCTTAGCTCAAGGGATAGCAAAGTTAAATTTGGTATTTCATTATTGCGGTGCAATAAAGTATGTATAATAATAATATAATATAGTAAGTAAGCTAATTAAAATTAAAACAGGAACGGTGGCTGAATGTTCATAATATTATAATATTTAAACCTAAACAACATATCCTTCACCGTTTGTTTACACCAAAACAAACAGACAAACATTATTACTTCCTTACAGTTGCTCCAACCAATCCGACACCGCACTTACCGAGGCCGACTTCTCGCTATCGGTACAAAAACAACCGACAATATCGAAACGACAAGCGAGTTGAGAGAAACTGAAAGTCTTACCCGGAACGCCGACCGTTGCGGTCGGACGCCCGTCCGACGAGGTCGAGCGAAGCGAGGAGGATTTCGTTAAGTTTAGCGTAGAAATCTCGTTTTCCAGAAGCGACTGTATGGCGGTGGTAGACTTAGCGTTGACTTTATCTTGTTTGTTACAAACTACAAGAAAATTCGCTAGGCTCTTACGGATATGGGGTTCGCTTAGGAGCCAGTACAGATACTCGGCCACGTCAGAGAAGTCTTTATTGACGGTGGAGCTATCGACGACGAAGGCTACGGCACGGATTCGGTTATTCCATCGATCTAGACAGCGATAGCGGAGTTTATCGTGTCCCGGAATATCGCCTAGAGTTAGAGTCGTCTTTCCCTGATATTTTCCGGTATTTTCCTTAATGGAGGTTTGCGTTGGGTAGTAGGACTGCTCGGTTAGACGGAGGAACATCAAGGTTTTACCGGCGTCGGATAACCCGGCGAGGATTACAACGTCACCCGCAGATTTACGGAAGATCGCAAAGATAAGGACGATAAAAACAACAAGACCTACAATAACTGCGGTGCACACAGACGTTACGAGGTAGTCGTCGCTTAGCAACTGAGGTAACGCTTCCTGGATACCCCTGAAAGTATCTTGGATAGACATGACTTTTCTTCCACAAAGATGAAAATTGAAATATGTCAACTGCACTATACAGTGAGCTGGTCTGATTTGGCCCTGTGTACAACAATGCAGCAATGTTGTACCGTACTGACATACAACTACTGAGCTGTACAGTACCGGTACTGCTGTAGGCCTAATTCAGTAATTGGGGAACAGTATTGCCAGTATACTGAATTAAATGATTTGAATGTTGTCCATGCAGAGCCGGAACTTGGTTGAATTACTTTTAGGACTGTTATTCATATTGTCTGTGACCATACTACACTGTTGGCTACTACTGTTTTTTTTACTGTGACTTGAGTGTTGTAACCGTTCTTAGGTGTTGTCACAAATTCATACATTTCTGTACTGTAGTTTTTCGCCCTTGTGGTGGTACCTGTATCAAAAATGCATGATGGTACAACGACAGATTTTCATTTGAACGCTGAATAAAATTGAGGAAAAACAAGAAAACTTTAAGTCATATGTACCTTAGGCCTTAGACCTTAGGAGTACCCAGTGTGTCAAACGCACATTTTCCGCAGTGCGTATTTAGTGCGATACGCGTGCGTTTCGCTTTGCGTTTTTAGTGCGTTTCTAGTGCGGAGAACAAAAGAAAATGTGACGGTGTGAAATGTGCGAAACGCACGTGTTTAATACGCGCTTTGACTTTTTTTGTGTGTTTATACCGCATATTTTTCGCAGGTGGTTTATATGCGTAATAAACATTCAAAAAACGCACAATTGCAAGTGAGAAATACGCAGATTTTACTCACATTTTACACACTATTTACGCTTATTAAAAGCGGTAAATACGCAGGTTTTATGATGCATTGTATACGCAATGTTTACTCTCCCAATCTCCCAGAACTATAACCATGCTTTAACGGCTTTAACTTTAAAACTTAACTTTAAGTTAATAAAATATCGTAGAAAAATTTGGGGGGCAGGTACCTGAATAACGACATGATAATTAAATTTAGTTTTTTTAGTTGAAACGTTTGAAATTTTATGAACCAATTTTATAATATATTATAGCGGAATAATCGAAATATGAAAATGCTTATTGCTAGTATGCTTATTTAATTAAAACAGAATTAACTACAACTTGACTACAATTTGAAATAGCTACAAGTATAACCGAATTTAGCACAAGTACAAATATAAACGGGTCCAGCAATGAGTATAAACGGGTCCAGTTACAAGTATAAACGGGTCCAGCAATGAGTATAAACGAGTATAAAAGGGTCCAGCAATGAGTATAAACGGGTCCAGCTACAAGTATAACCGAAATTAGCACAAGTATAAATATAAACGGGTCCAGCAATGAGTATAAAAGGGTTCAGCTACAAGTATAAACGGGTCCAGCTACAAGTATAAACGGGTCCAGCAATGAGTATAAACGAGTTTAAAAGGGTCCAGCAATGAGTATAAACGGGTCCAGCTACAAGTATAAACGGGTCCAGCAATGAGTATAAACGAGTATAAAAGGGTCCAGCAATGAGTATAAACGGGTCCAGCAATGAGTATAAACGAGTATAAAAGGGTCCAGCAATGAGTATAAACGGGTCCAGCTACAAGTATAACCGAATTTAGCACAAGTATAAATATAAACGGGTCCAGCAATGAGTATAAAAGGGTTCAGCTACAAGTATAAACGGGTCCAGCAATGAGTATAAACGAGTTTAAAAGGGTCCAGCAATGAGTATAAACGGGTCCAGCTACAAGTATAACCGAATTTAGCACAAGTATAAATATAAACGGGTCCAGCAATGAGTATAAACGGGTCCAGTTACAAGTATAACCGAATTTAGCACAAGTATAAATATAAACTGGTCCAGCATGAGTATAAAGGTAAAGGGGTTCAGCTACAAGTATAAACGGGTCTAGCAATGAGTAAAAACGGGTCCAGTTACAAGTATAACCGAATTTAGCACAAGTATAAATATAAACTGGTCCAGCATGAGTATAAAGGTAAAGGGGTTCAGCTACAAGTATAAACGGGTCCAGCAATGAGTAAAAACGGGTCCAGCTACAAGTATAAACGAGTATAAACGGGTCCAGCTACAAGTATAAACGAGTATAAACTTGTCCAGCTACAAGTAAAGAAACTGGTCCATCAACGAGATTATACAAACTGGTCCATCAACGAGATTATACAAACTGGTCCATCAAAGAGATTATACAAACTGGTCCATCAACGAGATTATACAAACTGGTCCATCAACGAGATTATACAAACTGGTCCATCAACGAGATTATACAAACTGGTCCATCAACGAGATTATACAAACTGGTCCATCAAAGAGATTATACAAACTGGTCCATCAACGAGATTATACAAACTGGTCCATCAACGAGATTATACAAACTGGTCCATCAACGAGATTATACAAACTGGTCCATCAACGAGATTATACAAACTGGTCCATCAACAATCCTCATTCTCACCTCGTTTTCCTATAAAGATATTATAAGCAGTTTATTAATATTATATAGGCGTATATACCATGGTAAATAAATTACTGACTTAATTAATACGATATTAAAGCTCACGAAGACTTATTAAGTTTGAAGACGGTCACCTATAAATATATTATATATAATATGTTAGTAACATATAATAGTGTAAAATATATACTGGTACATCGAAAAATGTTATAAATACGGGGCCTTCCTCTGCTCCTACCACAAACCAAAGTTATTTCGACCCAATTTTATTCTTAAAATAAACCACCGCTGGCGCAAGTAGTTCCACCTCTTCTACCTCTGCATTATATCCTCTTTATAACACTTATTGGTTTGGATATGTTTATAAATAACATTTTATAAAGATAAATTTCTTAAAAAATTACGTAATTTGAAATATAAAAAGATATTATTTATTTATTAATTAATTTACTATATTGTTATTATATTGTTTAATTATCCATTTACCGTTTCTTGTATCGCACATCAAGTGATGAGTTTTCCTCATGGCATCCACCAACTCCTCCATAGTAATGCCATCAAATTTCTGAGAATTAACAATAAATAGCAGATTGGTAACGCCCAGTTTCTGAAGCGAATATTTGACTGGGCAACCATTTATAGTTGACCTTCCGGTCACGGATGATTTACGTGCGAATTCGTCAGTAATCAGTCTCCGTAATTGTTTAGATACCGTTTTTTCTTAAAGATTTACAAATTTCTCGTTTGAGTAAGTCGCATATGTTGGAATGATTGATGATGGTTGTAAGTGATTCTTCATTGGCAGCTGGAGGAGGTGGGAATGAAGAATCGCCTGAAGAATTAAACGTAATTGGTGCACTGTCTCCTATCTTGTTGTTTATGTCTTTAACTTGTTCTTTAAGACTGATCCCTACTGATGACCTACCTACCCGGTGACCGCTGACCGGCTCACAAACACAACACAGGCCTATGAAGCACATACCTTGTACGTGTACCGGTACCTGCCCACAGAGTGCTGGTCTGCTGGAGTGTTCTCAGTAATCACGCAATGCATGATGGGATATTTCCCATGATGCATTGTGTTGTGTGTAATAAGTGCGGATATGACAGGTTTTTAACACACTTTGGGCAATTGTGTACAACACGCACATTTCACTCAATGAGTATAAATAGTTACTGTGTTTTTAGTGTGGAAATTGTGCGGTATTTTCGCCTGATGATTCCCTTCAAAATAAATGCGTCAATCCCACATTAATTACACACTTATCCGCATAATTTACGCATTCCGCGTGCGATCCGCATGCGTTCCGCACTTTCTTGACACACTGGGTAGTAATGGTTTGCCATCCTTGGCGACAATTGGACCTACTTCACACCTTGGGTGTTAAGTAGGTCATTAATTAATTAATCAATTAATTAATTGGTCGATTAAACAATTAATTAATTGTTTAATCAATCGATTTGTATCAAATAATGTTGCCAAAGGCAATTTAATTTGATACAAATCAATCAGATAGGGACGCGCGATGAATAAATTGTACTATAACAAACGAAATACAGTCCCAATCCCAATAAACATTAACTTGGTCATTTTGGCGGCCAAAATTACCAAAATGGCCAAGTAAAAACTGCGGTATTCATGAAAGGAACTGCTGAGGCACGTTGGCTTGTCAATCACAGCCAGTGAATACAGGCTGAGTGTAAGTAAAGCCCAGCATGTTGGCGCTGCGGTAGAGTTCTCTCTACCTTTAGGTAGAGAGAAAGGCTCCAGTGTAGTAATGGCTGGGCTCGCCACTGTAGTAAACAAACATGCCTGTAAGAGTGCAGTGTGAGGCGCCCTAACTTATTATTTTCTACATATTTTTTACTAATCTAATAATTAACACCCCTTTACCTGTCACCTAGGTTATAAGCAGTGTGCTAGCACTTGCAGCGTAATAATTAATTATTTACTTTAATTATATTCGATTGGTAATAAAAATAACAAGTTCAAATATTTAATTTGTAAAAATTCTTTAAAATATGAGAAAAGTACTTTACATATTTTTCTTTATTTAGCTGTTTATTACGCTATAATATAAATGCTCTCATAAATACAGTTAGGGGGGGGGGGGGGGGGAACTGGACGCAATAAAAATTCATCACTCTCCAGGGGAAATTTGACGCAAATAACAGATGATTACTCTCAAAAATAAAACTGTAATGTTCATTTATGTTTAATTTATTGTTTTGGTTAAAATAACGTGCCACTATAACCTGCTCCTTTCCCTAAATTGAGAATTTAACATTGAGAGGCGGGATATTAATTCGCCAAGGCGAGTTTT
This sequence comes from Nemertoderma westbladi, assembly GCA_032718475.1. NCBI lineage: Eukaryota > Metazoa > Xenacoelomorpha > Nemertodermatida > Nemertodermatidae > Nemertoderma > Nemertoderma westbladi. The sequence continues at coordinate 2,068 of JAUCBJ010002803.1, read as the reverse complement.
GCGTCCAGTCCCCCCCCCTGTCTCGATAAATAATAATTACATCATCATAAATTCACCCAAATATGCCGACTCTGTTGCCTGTTAGCACAGAGCCAGAGCCTGATATTATAATGTTTTCAGTTACTATCGCCCTCGAATTCAGACCCAGCTACTAGAAATAGGCCGCGCCGTCTAATCTGAATTTCATCAGTATACCGAACTCGTTCCAGACTGAGTGTCGCTATTTAATAGCTACCCCTCGCCCTGTCACAGGCCCAGCTTCTAACAATAAAGCTATAATTAGAACGCCTTCATACAGAACACGTTGCCATTTCATAATGACTCTAAACTGAAGGTACACAAAGGAAAAGGTGAGAAGTGATTATCTAATAATAACACACAAAATCCGATTATTATACATACTCCTCCTTTTAACAAAGCCGCATTCAACTAACTCCCTTATTACGTATTAGCCTGTGCTGTATCAATGCCTCAGTGGGTGGTCTTTACTACAACTGAAAGGCCCGACTCAGCTCCAGGTAAGTTAACAATCTGTCAATAATAAAAATGAAAGCGAGCCGACATTTAGTCAGAGCAACCAAATGGATGTCCAAGGAGACGGGCTGTCTGGACTTGACTGAGTCGAGTTAAATCGCTTCGCCAAAACGACCAAGTAGCCCATAGGAATACACTACATTTTTTTTGGCGATTTTGGTCATTTTGGCCGCCAAAACGACCAAGTTAATGTTTATTGGGATTGGGACTGTATACAATACAATATACAATACATTTGTATTATTTTTGCCATACAATAGGTAAAGGTAGAATTAAATAAAAAGACACGAACGGGACCCAAAACATAAATTTCCCTCACACGAAAATAAAGTGCCCCCAGTTTGGCCCCGAGTCATCCCTCAATAATCTGCAGCCGTTGGTCTCTTATTAGCCATAGCATGACTAATCCCTTTGAATCCATAGCTTCGTTATTACATCAATTCATCCAAGAAATTAGAATAATCATCTACTCTTGCAATAGTTTGTATTCTTTTGCGTTATACTTTATGAAGCAGTCCACGCGCATATTAACTCAAAGACAAACCCCTACCCAAACACCATGTGATCAATCCCACACCTCTTCTCCCCACGCCATTGAACATTCTCCCTTCTTCTCTTCTTTCTCTTCTTTTTTCTCTTCTTTTTTCTGTTCTTTTAATATATGAAAAATTGAGTTCCTGAACCTATATTCGCAAAACCGCAAATGGTGATCCTTTTCAGCTTCTCTAAAGCTATGTGCGGCTTGAAAAGGACACTGAACCATTTTTTGATTCGAAAAGTTCTTACGACATTTTCTTAAATGCGTAACATATTTTTCTGAATGAATTCTGTGCGTGGCAACATAAGGACATATGAAATATTCCATAGTAACAAAAGACAAAAAACAAAATTTATTGAGATATACTTTTTAAAAAACTTTTAAAAACCTCACTTAATATTTTTAGAGATAATGATCTAACTTTACATGGTTTTATTTATATAGAAAGGTCCACCTTAACATTTCAAACAGAACCATAGTTTTTGGTATGGCATGCATGAAGGATTAAGCATCCTTGTCATCATGGAACCCCTTGTTGAGTTATACTCTACAATGAAATATAAAGACGCAATCGAGGCCCAAAACATAAATATACCCTTTCACGAAAATAAAGTGGCCCCAGTTTGGCCCCGAGTCATCCCTCAATAATCTGTGGCTGTTTGGGCTCTTATTAACCGTAGCATGACTAACCCAAACATCAATGCGTGAATGGGGCCTGCATGAATGGGGCCTGCGATAGAGCTTAAATTATTCAAACCTATAGCTTCGTTATTACATCAATTCATCCAAGAAATTAGAATAAACATCTGCTCTTGCAATAGATTGCATTCTTTCGCATTGTATTGCGAAGCAGTCCACGCATGCATTAGCTCAACAACAAAGGCAATATCCAAACGCCATGTGTCAAGTCCATGTGAGGGTTGAACCCACGACCTATTGGAGATGTGAATTCAAAGCAACCACTACACCAAGGTGGAACAGTAACGTTTGAATTTG
>JAUCBJ010002802.1:0-43397 GCA_032718475.1 Nemertoderma westbladi | reverse complement strand
TCTTCCCCTAACAAAGAGCTTTCTACTGCAGTACAAGGAAACCTATGGATGGATGTGATGGATGGCAACTTGCTTCCCATAACCAGGTACTTTAACCTATAAGGAGCTGATTTCACCTAGTAACGCCCTGGTGACGTCAGTGTATGGGAGAGGCGGGGCTGTTGGCATGCGGGAAACCAATAGAATGCGATGTAATGAGAGGGAATCACTAAAACAAACAGCAAAACAAAAATGCCAGCCCCTGCCCTGGTTCGAACAATATACGAAAAAATATAATAAAATAACCGCAATATATATATATTTATATTTTCATGCCATAATATTGAACTTTATATTACAGATGAATACATTATTAGAAACTAATTATATATAACATATCTTTGAATATATCGACGTCGTAATTCAGGTACATGGAACCCCTAGCCCCAATTTAATTTACAAATCTTAATGAGATTGAATGAAATTTGATTCATAGTAAATTCATAGAAAATAGGTTCATCTCCCCCCTCCATAGTGGGTGAGTAAGGATTTTCATTTTCGCTTTAATTCTTTACCTAAAGTAAAAGCGTTTCATAAAGGTATTTACGTCGATATTGCACCGCAGTTACACAGTAGTCATAATTCAACCTTGAAGTGACTTGTTAGCACCATTCGAAAGCTGACCGCGCAAGGATTCCAAATATGTAAAACATTTGAATTTAGTTGGGAAATAGCTGAGATAGCTTTCAAATGTTGCCTGCATTTGATTCTGCTGCAGAATATTTATCCTATTTAATAAATACACAATGTTCTAGAACACTTTGGAATAAGAAAGTACTAGTATTATTAACTAGGGATGCTAGGTCTTGGCTATCATACTGCTACAGTATGTGTGCATCATAGGCCGTCTGTGCGTGCACCTGTGCACTCTGCTCTGCGTAGGTTCTACTGGTTGGTACCGGTATCTCTACTGCTGTTCACTTAGGCCTTCAGTACAAGTATCAGTAATATATTATAGGCAAAGCCTATACCCAAAAATAAATTAAACTGTAGTACTGCAATAATTTATATTGTGCAATATCTATTTGTCGCAAATGAAGGTAATTAATTAACTAATTACAGAATTATAGCCTACCAACCACTAGCCTAGCCACCTTTAACTGGTCTACTCTACAGTGGAAAGCCCGCCCAACAAGGGGTGGTCGGAAGAGTCGAATTGGTCGGCAAAGTCAGATCCACCTATAGTCTACATATAAACTTTTGCGACTTTTAGCGACCCTCCATATAGTCTATTGCAGGCCTATGATGATATACAGTATGTAAGCCGGCCAGCCGACCACGTGCGACTTACACTCAGTTCACTGGGTCGAATAAGTCACCTTTATACACGACCCACGAGTGATTGGAACTTGGCCTAACCTAAATACTCCCTATGTAAACTAGCCGACTTCTAGCGATCCTCCATAAGTCACCTGTGGACGGCTTTCAATACTAATAGTTTATACATAATACACTACTGTATAATTCAAATAAACATTAAATATATAATTAATAGTAATATATAAAATTATAATGATACACTTATATGTAGGCCTATGCTTAAAACTTTGAAGCAAAAAATAACTAAAATGTTACGCTGAATATTATAACTAAATAAATTAGAGTGGTAATTTATCCCCTGGCTCTCTCTGCCAAGGAACAGGGATTGGCTAAAGATCTACCCAATAAAAATAAAAATTTAGTAAAAGGTTGATAGAGCAAATTATAGTTGCTAAGCGACATCCTCAACAATGCATATGATGGGAATTTGGCATTGGTTTTAAATACCTTAGTTTTATGTTTATGGGACATTTTACTAATGTACATATCTGATTTCAGCTGTGTAGTACCGGTACGGGATTAGCAGTAGCCCTGCCTATTAACGTTGATTTCAGCTGTGTAGTACCGGTACGGGATTAGCAGTAGCCCTGCCTATTAACGTTGATTTCAGCTGTGTAGTACGGGATTAGCATTAGCCCTGCCTATTAACGTTAATTTCAGCTGTGTAGTACGGGATTAACAGTAGCCCTGCCTATTAACGTTGATTTCAGCTGTGTAGTACGGGATTAGCAGTAGCCCTGCCTATTAACGTTGATTTCAGCTGTGTAGTACGGGATTAGCATTAGCCCTGCCTATTAACGTTAATTTCAGCTGTGTAGTACGGGATTAACAGTAGCCCTGCCTATTAACGTTGATTTCAGCTGTGTAGTACGGGATTAGCAGTAGCCCTGCCTATTAACGTTGATTTCAGGTGTGTAGTACGGGATTAGCAGTAGCCCTGCCTATTAACGTTGATTTCAGCTGTGTAGCACGGGATTAGCAGTAGCCCTGCCTATTAACGTTAGGCCTTATTACATTCGCGTAAACTCCCGTAATGATTATGTTTACTGTTTTATTATTTTACTTATTGTGTATTTTCTTTCGTTATGCCACTGTGTTATTGAAAGTAAAAAATTTGTAACAATTTATTGTAAATTTGTTAGTTTGCTGTCTCTTCTTCCACAATTTTATTAAAAATAACTCCAGAACTCAAAACACTTTGCCTGACGCCTTTCAATGTTCAAACTATCTAATGGCGCACTGTAAATATAGGAAGTCGTTTTTAACAGTAATTGTTTATGGGAATGTACTGTTGTAGATAGTAAAATGACCGGTGTACAAGGCTGAGATAACTCACTCCCTCTTGAAATGACTTCCCAGTCATCTCAGCCTAGGCGGAGAACACTCCTCAGTCGTTTCAGCCTAGGCTGATAACACTCCCCAGTTATCTCAGCCTAGGCTGAGAACACTCCCACTCCCATTAGGCTGAGATGACAGATTACTCCCCTATTTGAGTTATAATTCATATCCGTCCCTGTGTTATTTTCGTATATTGCAAGATAAAACTGTAACCTATGTTATTGAGATATCGTTTATTGTTTTGGTTAGAAAACCCCGCCACTGTAACCTGCTCCTTTCCGTTAATTAAGAAATCTAGGGAGAAAACTGGGGAGTGTTCTCAGCCTAGGCTGAGACTGGGGAGTCATATTTGGTGGGGAGTTATCTCAGCCTATTACACCGGCAATTAATAGGCCCATGACCTATTATAACAGTTATACATTTAGAAGTTATAGTAGTTCATGATGGCCTTGTTGAGATAGTTATTTTGTGTCGGTAAATCTAATCGCTAAGATCTAGATCTAAGTCCCAAATGTGAGTAAATTATACGAAAAATACGTTTTGCTAAAAACATTTTATCTTAGCCTCACATACCTGATAAGATTTTATAATAATCATATCCGTCTGTTTGGAAAGTGTTATTTTACCTATTATCAGGCTAATAACTATTTAAAGACGCTAACAAAATCATAGTTCTTTTATCTAAATGGCCGTTAATTTTTATTAACATTTTATGAGGATAGAAAAATAATAAAAACTTTAAACTAAAAAAATTTTAAAGGGACTTCCTTGAGATGTAGATAATATTTCGTATCTCCCTAAATATTATCGTAATGGTTTTGATTTTGACGAATTTTAGGCCTACTTACTTTGAAAAAGACCTCTGTTTGTTTTGAAAGAATTCTATTTACCGGTGAATATCATACTGCATAGATTAGTAGTTAAAACTGAATAAATATTCTTTATTAGTGTAACATTTGTACTTATTGATCATAAGAGCGTTAATTTATTATTTAGTTAATTTAACGATTTCTTCTCAGAGTATTAAGAATAAAAATGCCTAAAAAGAAAAAAGGTGGCGGTGGGAAGAAAAAAGGGAAAAAAGGTGGTAAGGGAAAAGGTGGGGAAAGAAAAAAGGAAAGTGTTGAAAAACTTGCTGCTGCCAATGCGAAGCTATGGGAATCAAAACTGGATATAATGGACAAGTGAGTCTGAGTATAATATACAATTTATTATCGGTACCGATACCGATAGTTAATAATTATAATTATATTCATGTCAACAAGTCACTAATACTATTGCTGATCTTACTATTGTACGCACTAACTTTACACAAACAACCAAAATACAACCAAAAATAGTCCCTGGAAACCCCACACCCAACTAAACACCTAAACAAATGTAATTTTAAATATAACAAAAAAATTAAAAAAACAAACGGTATAGAGAATTATTATTGGTTACGATATAACTAACGGCGCTGACTCGTCAGACTCATACAGAGTATTTACTACGTTACACATTTCGTTGCTATTAATTCTAGCTGCGCGTAGTTTTAGTGCCTTATATATATAGATTGCTAGATTTTTCCAGACCCGAACCATATTTGTTGAAAATAATTGATGGTATAACAACGGTAAGGAAGGATGTCTATGAAAATGGTAATCTATAATTATGAATTGCACTTTGAGTCTTTTATCGGGCCTTTCAATTATTCGAAGCCAGAACTTTATACTGTTCACCTTACGGTGCAGTGCCAAAGGAAAAGTACCCGCTTCTCCATACACCATGAGATTTGATGTACTGGTCTTAGTGGTCTTTACACCAAAGGCTCGTTTGAGGAAACTTATATGCACTCTTTCTATATCAGTTGCATTGTTCCATCCCCACCCCATCCATCACATCCATAATTTAGAATGGGCTTTGGCGAAGTTACCAGGATAAGAAAAAACAACACCCAAATAGATGTAGTAGCGCAAGGCACTACATCTAGTATTTTTCCTTTGTAAAACCAACAATCTGATTGGGACACACCGGCCCCCTTGTTTCTGAAAACAACAATGTTTGATTTTATCAGGATTACATCCGAACCACCAGTAATCTGCAAAATTACGTAATATATCTTGTGACGGGATCGACTCTCAGATACCCACCGGGTAAGGTTGTACGCGTCACTTAGATGCTGGGCTAGTATCTTTGGCCGAAGGCCGTTGGGGAAAATAATAGAGTTTGTTTCTCAGTATTAATGATCTCAGAAATAATTGCACAGTCAGATGTATACAGGTATAGTAACAATAATCAGTATAGCATAAATGACGACAGCAGCACATATGAAATGACGGTCAAAACTATGCCGGTCCACAACTGTGTGATAATCAACTGACTGGTAAATCAGTAACTAGAGTAAATATATGATTGATACATATTGGTTTCACCTCTATGCTACTGTGGCCTTTGGTACCCAATGGATGCCCTCCTGTCCTTCCCCAAGTGCTTCCCTGCCCTCTATTGGCTTATATACTAATTGTCACTTCGCCACTCCCTGGTGCTAGCCTCGCTAGCTGGGTTGTCCCTCTGAGGTGGTTTGACCTCTCACCTCTCTCTGTGGCTTAGGGCGTGTGTGTCACCCCCCCCCCCCCCCCGAGTTGGTTATGAGGCGAGATTATTATTGGTAATCTCGCATCAACTATATTGGTAAAATGCCACTGGTCCCATTTTGGGTGGGTGGTGTAGGGAATTGAATCCGCTTACATATCTAGCGAATATTGTAGGGTAGCCAATATCTAGCGAATATTGTAGGGTAGCCAATATCCAAACCAAAATCATCCAATAACCCGTTTTTGCCAATTCCGCTTCCAAATCATTTAGCAATAAGGCAAACAGAATAGGACTTAGACAATCACCCTGCATCACACCAACGAGACTACGAAAGGACCCTTCGATAACTACTTCGGTCTATGGCCTCAGTAGTTATACAGATTAATTTGCTTCAGGTGTTACATCCGTATATTCCGTTCTCGAACAGACAATAATTATCGTGTATTCGATAGAAAAAAATCTCGTCACTAACACTCTCGTCACACGATGGTATATCAATCATGTATACTCTCGCACATAACATTTGAATTTAGGTGAATTTAAATTTATTACAAAAAGTTTTTATTTCCTATACTTAGAAATTCTTTCCAAAAACATGACTTTTTCTCCCGGTCTCTGCTTTTTACCTCCTAAAAATTACCTTTCAGGGAAAACCAGTTTATCGCACAGTCTCGATGAACCACACTTTCATGGTTTGTAGCTTCTTAATTTCTGTTTCCTACAGCCATTTAGTACCGGTATATTTGCCGCAGCAAAGAACCTCTTGGAACGCTATGGAGTAATTACTAATTATTACTACTATTACTAAATATTACTAACTTTGGGTGTAGAAACAATAAACTTCTAAAACACTTATTCTATTTCTTATACAGTATTCGACTCAATAATTAGAATTCGATGAATTCAGTTTGCGTTATAGGTTTTATCGCCTTACAAGAAAGCAACGTATATCCCTGGAGCCGGACATTACACACAATACTTATACAGTATTACAGTTGCATTAACAGCTCAAATAAAATAAATTAATTTATTTTAATACACTTCTTGAGTAATCTCCATCGATGAAAGCCATTGAATGCTATACGTGCAAGGTTATTCACCGTACAGTTGCAGTAATTGCAATAAATTGCATAGGATATTATTTTCATTAATATTCCTAAACATTACGTTTATCATATTTTTTATGTAAACATCATCCCTCGCTGAACTCGCTCGGTACATAAATACACGTTCGAGTCATAACGCTGGAAAGTGCCACTTTTCACACAATGACGTAAATAAATAGTTAGTCTTGGTTGGAGTTTTATCAGAGATAATGATTCCTCATGGGCCTGTAACGTAAGTTTATTTTAATTAATCAATCTATTTATAATTTAGATCCCGTCTGGAGTTTCGCGAGAATGCCAAGAGGCTACTATTAGATAACGACAATCTGATCAGTCATCTAGAACGAACGGAGAAGGACACCATAGACGTCATCACTTATCTAAAGCAACAGGATATAGCTAAGGAGGATAAAATAGAGTCACTGCAAGTAAGTATCTTTAGGAACAGCTAAAATATACCAGAAGATGGGCTCAACACATAGGAAGTTCTTATTAAGTACTGTATGTCTTTATGTAGTAATGTAGGTCTACTCAATATTGCGCAAATAAATTTTTACTGCAAGCCAAATGGTGTGTTGTCTAGGTTACTTGTCTGAATATCTTACATGTAGCGATGCGGTATATTGTAAAGTACTATACTGAAACAATATGAACATTTAATTTTATCTTAAAAACTATGATCCGAATTTTAGTGAAGAAAGTGCGCTTTCCATCACTATTTCAGTGATACAAACTTCATCATTTTTTTCATATCCAAATGGTAAATTACTATAACAAACATGTCGGCTAATTTCAGTTCGTCGAATTTCAAATATTCTTCCATCAGATATTTCGTTTATCACTCGTTAGTATTTTGGAACCAACCATCTCGCGAAAACTAAAAGCACTCAAGCATAAAGTTGTAGGCCAATTAAATAGTGATATTTGGTATCGAATAACACTACTTTATCGCATGCCAACATACCAAGTTTATCACATTTTTTATTTTTATATTTTACATCTTCCATGAACTACCATACTATTATTATTACCTGTAGTTCTTGCATCTCCTAGCTAATAAAATATATTTTTTAACTTATTAGGAACAACTAAAGGAGGCCCGCAGACAGGCTAGAGAAGATCGTCAGAAACTAGCCGAGGACTTTACTCTAAAAGTATCAAATCTGGAGGAAGCTCTTAATCAACGCACCAATGAAGTGCAATTAATGCAAAACGAGTTGAAGATGGTTAAAGAATTCAGAAGAAAGAGGGCTCAGGTAGGTACTGTATCATAATTGTATCTACAATGACCTGAAATAGTGTCATTTTCTGTTGAAACACACCCACCCCCTCCCTCCCCCACCCTCACCACCCCCCCCCCCCCCCATATTTTTTTACAAATCTAAATCTTTATCATGTTGCTTGAAATTTTAAACACAACTAGTTTGATGAAGCCAGAATTTTCGATTCGGAGTATTTGAATTTCGTTTAAAAATTGAAGATATAATTATAATTATTATTAGAATTTACCACAACTTTAACAAATTAATGTTCTAGTTATATCACAAACGAATAATAGCGAATAATTTCAGCGTAATAGCATAATAGCAGCAGCGGGGTAAATGATACATATTTCTAGCGGTACCTAATATATTACACTTCATATTAGAACAAATTATATCTACTGTATATTTCAACTTACTAATTGCAGTTAGGGAAGCCCATTAATAGTATAGGTAGTCCAAATCCAATTCACGTTTTATACGGTTAAATTTGTATTTATTAAATGTTAATTTTTCTCACTTATACCTTATACCAACCCCAGCTGCCCAAAACTTCCCAATCGAGCCTCCCGAGTTCTGGATGCCATAATGATGTACATTCCGAGTTTGATGGACCAGGTTGCATTGCTGCTGCGAGTCCTGCGGAATAAGTCCTGGAATTTTAAAAGAGATGGATGAAGAGCGAAATAATGACCAAGGTATTTCTCACGGATTTCTGAATACGCCGTACAGACTAGAAGAAAATGATATTCCGACTCAACCATGTCACGATTTCCACATAAACGGCATACTCTGTCATTCCTTGGAATCTCGTACCATCTCCCAGACTCAATGGCAAGATGATGCGATGAACAACGTAGTTGCGAAATTGATCTTCGCAATAAGACATGACCCTTCAGACAGTCCAAATAGGGCTCACAGGCAAAGGAGTCTTTACAATAAAGAGTACCTTTTGGGGATGTCTCAACATCTGTCCACCATTCTTGTATGAAAATATCCTGCAACCTCGACCTGAACTTGTTGACGAAGGAGGTTTCAGATTCCACTAACTGGGCATTCCACACTCCAGAAAATCCTGTTGCATTCAACAGGTCCCTCACTCTAGAAACCCAATTTGTTGCTCTCCTTACTAGGACATCGTCCAGAAGAAATAAATAGGATGCCTTGGTTAGACGATATCGTGGAAGTTTCAAAATTTTCAGCCAATATTTGATTATCCTAATCTTGCGTTCAATGTCTTGAGGAAAAATGCCAGTTTCACCATATACTGCGAAATTAGGAGATGATCTTTTGACACCTAGAAAATATTTAATGAATCGTAGACTTACTCGTTCAATATCCGTGGCTTGGTGAAAACCCCACACCTCACACCCATACATCATTATGGGTTTTACAAGAGTGTTAAAAAGATTTCTTGCCATTCCGAAACTTATGTTAGGGAAAAATGCAATATAACGCATCAGCATGAATAGCGCTTTCCTCGCACGATCACCCAACGCAGACTGCGCTAATGCGAATTTGCCAGTAGAAGACAACTCAATTCCCAGATATGTATAGTGATTTACAACCTCAAGCTCCTCCCCTTTGTATAACCACCTGTCTTGACTGGAGACCAAACCACCCTTCCTAAAAACGATTACCTTCGACTTAGAAAGATTTACTCTGAGGGACCAATAATCACAATAATGTTCTAGACATGTCAAAGCGCCCTGCAGATCCTGAGGTGTGTTGGCCAACAGAACAATGTCATCGGCATATAAAAGTAAATAGAGTTTCACGTATCCCATGACAACACCCGCCACCTGACCACTCTCTAATTCACTCTCGAGATCATTGAGAAAAAGTGAAAACAGTAAAGGCGACAGGCATTCACCTTGAATCACGCCCAGCAAGCATGTAAACTCATTTGATATCCCATCCTTCCGAACACAACACTTCACATTTGAGTATATGCTTTTAATTAACTGGAACAAGCGACCACCAAATCCCAGCGAGATCAATTTAATCCACAGGGCATTTCTGTCCACCGAATCAAATGCTTTTTTAAAGTCTATGAAACTACAATAAAGCCGAGATTTCTTCCCATCATTCAAAACGTAGTGTTCGATAAGCGAATTTAATATAAAGATCTGATCTATTGTGGAATAACCTGGGCGGTATCCTGCCTGGGACTCTATAATAGTCCTGAAACACCCAGCCCACCAAGTGAGTCGGCTGTTTATTAGCGAAGTTAGCAACTTCCCAAGAATACTTAACAATGTTATACCTCTGAAATTTCCCGGATCCAATCTGCAACCTTTATTCTTGTACAGTGGAACAATAAGCCCGAGTGCCCATCCTTCTGGGAAATATCCTGTGTATAGAATAGCATTAAACAAGCATGTTATTATCGATAACAACTGTGTAGAGCCAAGTATAAGATACTCACTTAATATATTGTCTACTCCGGGCGACTTACCCCTCTTCAAGTTCGCCCACGCTCTAGAGACCTCCTCTTCTTCGAAGGGGTCCCCTAATAAAAGCTCAAATGTCACCCTACTTTCAATTAAATCAATATTTGTCCGAGGACACACCCCCATATCCTCAAAACCTGATACCTTGCCTGACAATTCTCGGAAGTGCGTTTCAAACTCGGAAAGCGAAGGTTCTTGCTCACCCACACGCCTGCTTGTCCTACATACACTCTTTAACTTCTTCCAGAACTTCTTTATATTACCCTTATAAAATGGAGTTAAACATTCAGACTGATTGCTTAAATACTCATACCTAGCCTTCCTCAAGACTCTCTTATAAGCTGTACGCCTGGATTGTAAAACTAACAAGTTCTCATTGCTATGCACACTTTGCCAATCTCTAAGTGCCCTGGAAAATACAGTCTTTTCCTCTTTACACGCATCATTGAACCACACTGCCCCGCCATTACCTGGATGGACAGTCTTCATTCATGGAGCAGTATAGTAACAGCAACAGCACAGTATAAATGACAGTCAAAACCTATGCCGGTTTGCAACCGTGAGGAAATCAACTGAACTGGAAAACAGTAATTCGAATGATTATATAACTGACACACATTGGTTTCAGCCCTACACTACTATATGGCCTCTGGTACCCAATGGATGCTTTCCTATCCTCCCAATCTACTTCCTTGCCAGTTATTGGCTCAACTATTAATTCTCGCCTCGCCACTCCCTCTTGGTGTTACCCCCTGCTGCTAGCCTCACTAGCTGGTTTGTCCCTCTGAGGTGGTTTGACCTCTCACCTCTCTCTGTGGCTCATGGCGTGTATCGCCCCCCCCCCCCCAGTTGGTTATGAGGCGAGATTATTATTGGTAATCTCGCATCGCCAACTATATTGGTAAAATGCCACTGGTCCCATTTTCGGTGGGTAATGTAGGGAATTGAATCCGCTTACACTCCCCCCCCCCCTGCTATCTTCCCGGTGAGAAGATAGCATCAACCTCAAGTGTGCTTCAATTCCGCTGGAATCCAATCTAATATTGGATGTGGGGTGGAGTTTTCTTCTCGGGGTCGGCTTTCCAGACCGGCCCCCATGGGTCTGTTATTACTACCCATCCTTGGTACAATCGCAAGCTATGTTGCACCAAGGTATCTAGTGCCTCTGTTTGAGATCATTGTCCTCACTCTCCACACAACTTTCCTCTAACCTTCCTCCAATCTTCCTCACGGACCTTGCTGTCCCTTCCTCTCTCACCAGTCCATTGGGACTCATCCTCCTCCGTGCTCGCCCCCCACACTTGAATCTCGCACTTCTTTAACTTCCTCACACCCTAACACCTCCTCATTCTCATTCCCCCTCATACTTTCATTCTCAAACCCGTCCCCGCCGCCACTCTCCACACTCTTATCGGGTCCCACGCATGTGTACATCATGTCAGTGGGATCCGTCTAAAGTCTCGTCCTGCTGTTCTAGTCATTAGTCCCGTTGACCTGGCATATGGTCCCATTAACCCAGCGTGCGTAAATTACTGTACGTTGGTACGTTGTACCATACATTAGTATGTATGTATTGTACATTTTGTACCCATCAGACGTACGTAATTGGTTAGTGCATATGTATGGTCCCATTGACCCGGCATTAGTGCGTACGTATGGTCCCATTGACCCGGCGTGCGTAAATTACTGTACGTTGGTACGTCATACCATACGTTAGTACGTATGCATTGTACATTTTGTACCCATCAGACGTACGTAATTGGTTAGTGTGTATGTATGGTCCCATTGACCCAGTGTATGTAAATTACTGTACGTTGGTATGTCGTACCATACGTTAGTACGCATGTATTGTACATTTTGTACCCATCAGACGTACGTAATTGGTTAGTGCATATGTATGGTCCCATTAACCCGGTGCATGTAAATTACTGTATGTTGGTACGTCGTACCATATGTTAGTATGTATGTATTGTACATTTTGTACCCATCAGACGTACGTAATTGTAACTACTCCTATTATTTTTTTTTATATATATTATTTTATTGTTATTTATTTTGTGGGAAGGGTGTATCGCCCTCATTCCCACCCCCCTCAGTCCAACTTATTGGATGACTCAACATCCTAAGGGCGATTCTTGCAGCAGGCAACTCGCCCGCTGCCCCCCTGTAGGTCTTCTTACTCTTCGTCCCACTCTCCCTGTCAGTTCCAACTCTCTTGGATCCGACCTTCTTGTCAGTTCCAACTCTCTATGATCTGACCTTCCCTTCTCCTTCACCCTACCTGTCAGTTCCAACTCTCTTGGATCTGACCTTCCCTTCTCCTCCACTGTAAAATCGGGTCTCTCCTCCGCCCCACAGAACTCCTCATCGTCATCCCCTAGCGGCAAAATGCCACCCTTCATCTCGTCATCACTTGGTGGTAGAATGCCGCCCTTCATGTCATCCTCACTGATATATGCCACCTCTGCTGGCCTCCCCCTCAATATGTACGCCGGCGTTAAAGCCCCTGATGACCCTCGGTCATCCCTCAGTACGCATAATGGCTTACCATTTAATGCCCCCTCGCACTTTGCCAGCCCCGTGTGCGTGTACAACATGTCTCCTCCAACTCTCCTGCCTTCTTTGTCACGCTTCATCATCGGCTGCTCCGCCCTTGGTCTAATCCTCCCACATACTCTCCCTTTCCACCTTATCTTCTTACTCGACCTCCTCCCTATCAGTATGCTTCTCAACTGGACCGGCGTCTGTCCCGAACATCTCTCCGGATGTCTTGCCGTCAACTCTTCCCCATCCTCATACCGATACTCACCAGGAACATCTATGTTCCATCCCATCGCCTCTAGGTCTTCTGCATTGAATCCATTCTCCTCCACCTACTCCCTTGCTGTTGTTTCTCCTCCTGACTCATCTATCGGTGGTATTTCTCTGGACTTATCCTCCACCCTTTCATCACGCTCCACTATGCGTGGTTCCAGATCCATACCCATCCCCGACTCCTGATGTCCTCCCTCAGGCCGCTTCCCATATGGGACCTCCCCATTGCCCGTCTTTGGTTTCTCCTCTGCTCCTTCATCCTCCATTTCTCTCATTGCGCCCGCGAACATGCACCCAGAGGATTCCGACACGCTAAACGGAATTCTAGTCTTGATTGGGCCGCTGAGTGTCCATCCAAATGGCGTGAGAATCGCCATCGGGTCTCACTCCTTATCCTCTCTGAATATGGTCCATAGTCTCTCGTGGGCCGTCGGGCAGTCCATGCCGACTATGAGAGATACTTTCGGGACGTCCAGTCAGGTACGGAGAAATCGATATCATCCAGGAACTGGTATTGCTCGACCTCGATCTTTGTGGGCCGCCTGCCGTTTATATTAATTGATTCTATTATTTGAATGGGATCAATAGTCGCCCCATAATCGCACCCTGGTGTTATCGCTGATATATCGCAACGCCTCATTCTCATCCTCAAGACCTCATCTTTACTCAAGATAGTGGTTACCGCCATCTTGCTTGGCTTCGTTCGTAACCCTATCTTTTCGGCCACCCAACCCTCCGTTAGGAGCTGAACTATCGTCCATCACTATCGACCAACATTAGTGTTGTGACCGATAGCCCATCCTCTCCTATTATTCTCACTGGTACTACTCCGAGTAGTACCATCCTCTTCCTCTTTGCTGTCATGGTGCTCGTCGCCATGGTTTGGCCTCCAGTCTCATCAGTCTCAGTGTACTTTGGTGGTTTCTCTCGACACCTATCCTTCTTATGTCCTCCCCTCGCGCATCTATGGTATAACCCAAATCTCCCTGTATAGTCTAATCGATCTTCTTTCAGCAGTGCCCGCCACTGGTCGCAATCAATGGTCTTATGCGTCGTATCCCACATATGACATGCTTTCTATGTATTTGACACCTATAGAATGGATTATAACGCTCTCTGTATAGCGTCTTGCGTATTTCGCCCAGGTCTGAATCGGATTGTTTGTTTTTTTGGTTGTATAAACTCTCGTCAAGGGTGTTGGTTCCTCGATATTCACCACGGCTGTTATGTGGACTAGAAGTCCCCGTTCCATTTCGTTTCGTTTGGTTGCACATACCCGTGTCAGGGGTGTTGTTTCCTCCATAGTCACCATGGCTGTTCTGTGGACTACAAGTCCCCTGGATGGTTGCGTATGGCAATGATTGCCTCACTCTCGGTAATGGGTCCGCCGGACTATGTTCGGGTTTATGCCAGCTGCATTCCGCTTTCGGTACTTTACCGAGACTCTCCTTACTATAGACTGGGTCTGTGATCAATTCCACTTCATAGTTAAGGAAGTTCGACATCTCCTCCAGCCCTGGCTCCGCACCTATATTCTCCTGGGTGGAGAAGGCAATCTTTCTCCACTTGTTCCTCAGCCAGATCGGCAGTGCCTGCGCTATTGTAGTGATGTTGTTTGATGCATTGAGTTCGTAAGGTGCATCTAGAGTCTTTAATACAATCAACGCCTTTTCGACTTTATTCGCGAAGGTTTTAAAGCTGACAGGGTTATCCTGTAGTCCGCCCGATGTTATTCCCCTTAAGGTTTGTCGGATAATCTTCGCAGGATGCCCGAATTCCCTGTCCAGGTCTCGCCATGCAGTCGTGAATCCTCCTTCAATACCTTGGTATTGCCTCACAATGTCGTATGCTGGCCCCCCTGTGTAGACTTGTAAGTATTTAAGGCACTCCGCCTGCGTCAAGTTCTTTGTTAAAATTTCATTCCTGTACATACGCTGGAATTGCAGATATTCCTCCAGCTTACTACCATCGAATTTGAACGGCTCCACTGGCGGTAGCTCGATCCTGGTCTTCAGTGCATCGATGAGTGTTGCCATTCCCATCGCTTGTACTTCCAGCGCGCTCGATGGTAGGGATACAGACTCCCTTGCTGTTGGGTGTGGTTCACCCGTCGGGCCTGTCGACTTTCCTTGCGTTGGATATATCATCGGGGGTAACGGTCCCCTCCATATCTCCGTGTCGCATGACCTATTTGGTTCTGGGGGGTTTGGGGTTTTTGTTCTTGGCTGCGTGTATTGCTGATAATGTAATGGGGGAATGTCACCCTGCCCCCCCCCCCCCCCCCCCCACCGGTGTTATGTTTGGTACTGGGGTTGATGTTATCATGTTGGGGCCCATACACCTATCGGCAATACCTCCCCCCTCCCCTGGGTATATATTATATCCCTGCATGTTATAGTCATACTGGTGTGCAGGTACCGGTATAGGCCTATCCACTTCTTGCATACCGACCGGTATGTACGCCGTGACCTCCGGGTTTAATCCCGTTGTCTGCGCTACCCTATCGCCTGCACTATCTCTCCCAGCATGGCCTATAGTATGTGCAGTAAGGCCTACAGTATGTCCTGCAGTCTGCCTGTGTCCTTCCAGACCGAAGTTTAATCTTCTCGAGTGTTCCAAGAAGTCCTCCCCGCGACTACCATATTCTCGATCAGCAGCTACTTTCCGACGGGAAGTTTCTCTCCGGTCCCCTCTCCTGTCTTCATCCTCATACCGGTACACTCTGTACCCCTCTCCCGGTGTGTGGTATATTTTCACCAGGTTGTGTTTCTCCGAGGTGACGGCAATCTCCCGGAGTACGACCCCACCGGCTCTCTGTCTCCATCTCGACTACTGACGGTTCACTGTCTGTCGTTCCCCTCCAGTTGCTCGTAGCAACGCTTCCTCGTTCGTCTCTATTGCCCTCCTCGCATCCTCTACTCCCTGCGTTATATCTACGTTCATCTCCTTCACCTCCCACTCTTTGCGCTCGCTTTCCACTCTCTCCTCCCGCTCTTCGCGCTTGTTTATCTCTTTCTCCTCCCGCTCCCTATAGTTTCTCGCCACCCTCTCGGCCCTCTCCTTATACTCTCTCGCTAATTCTCTCTTCCTCTCTAGCAACGCAGTTCCTTCATCCAACTGCCTTTCTAGTTCCTTTTGATCCAGTGCAACAAGATCTAGTTGACACGCCAGATCTATCTCTAACACCCGTCTTGCTTTCGCGGAGGGTGTAGTGGACTTTTCAGTTGCGAAGGGACTCCCGTCGCCTATTCGTTCCACTAATTTTGTCGTGCTTGCTAGCATTTTTACTAACGGACGATACCGAATCCTCCGGGTTAGCTTCGGCTTCGGCATCATTTGGACCCGCCCATCCCACTCACTTAATCCCCCACGCATCCACCAGATAAGGCCCTATGTACACTACACCATATGGCATTATCTCAGATTGCCACAATTCAAACAGTTCTGTGGCGACCCCTCTCGCCCTTTAACTCGCCAGTTCCCCCTGCCCAAATCGGGCTAGGTATTGAAAATGTTTGTTATACTCACCGAGTCTCCGATTCAACTTGGGCTCGTCTACCTTTCCTCATGTTTTATCATCCTTTAGAGTTTTCCTCGTGGCGTTATACGCCCGTCGTAGGCGATCGCTCGTCCCAATGTCCTCCTCCTCGACTTCTTGGTCTCCTCTCCTCGTCCGGCATGGTACCATCGGCCCCACTGTTGCCGTTCTGGTGGGCCTCTCGCCGCCTGTAGCCGCTAGTTGGCTGGCGACTCCGGTATTCCTCCCGCCGCTCCCGTCCCGTGTCGACTCCCGCTTCTCGTCCCCTCGTACCTGCCCGCCTTCCTCCTCGACAACCGTATCGTCATTCCTTGGCGAATCCGGTGTGGCGGGCCAGTACCGCCTCGTCTCCGCTTCCCGAATAGTTTGGTCTCTGTCGCTCGGGGTTTGCGGCAGACTTCCGCCCCTCTCTGAACCCTGGGGTGTTCGTTCGCTCATTGTTGGCGTGTCTTTAGCGTGTCATCATCGCAGTTTGTTTTTGTCATCGCAACTGAGTCTGGTTTTCAACTGTGACGGGATCCCCGAGTTGGTGAGGGAATCCCGACCGGGTTTTGTCTTGGTTTAATACGCGTCGCCGCGTCCGCTTGCAATGGCTGAATGACTGAAAGGCCAAAGGCCGGTATAATAAAAGAGTTTGGTGTTAATGTTGTTAATCTCTGATAAGTATACAAGTACTGGTAGTATAGCACAATCAGTAACACAATGACAGCATACAATGATGACGGTTGAAAACCGTTCGACTTCTGCTCACCCAATATACCAACTAAAGCACAATTGACAGAGTAACGGTTATATATTACATGGGACACATTATCTACCTAGGTGTGGCCAACCAGTGGACGCGCTGTAATTGGACACATGCTGTCCATCCATTGGTCGATCTATCCCCTTGGCCAAACCTACCTTTCCCTGTTTCTATTTTAGCTTCTACCCTGAGATGAGTTGTAGCCTCTCATCTCTCCTTGTGGCTGGCAATGTATATTGCCTCCGTTGGTTGTTAGGTGACATTATATTGGTAATGTCACCTAATCAACTATAATTGGTAAAAAGCCACTTTCCCCATTTTCCGCTGGGTAGTGCAGCGAATTGGATCCGCTCACAGTAGGGCCTAAACCGTACACATACTACAATTTATTAATCAGTTGGAATTCAAATTTATGTAATTTAACAATTTTTTGTCATAATCTAACCAATATCTATGAATAACTAATTTAAATTAAATAGCGCTACTTTGTCACAATAGTAATGTAGAGATATGTCAATAAATTTGATTGCACAAATTCATCATTATATTAGCAATATTTGAGATGTAATGTAAATAATA
Source organism: Nemertoderma westbladi (assembly GCA_032718475.1). NCBI lineage: Eukaryota > Metazoa > Xenacoelomorpha > Nemertodermatida > Nemertodermatidae > Nemertoderma > Nemertoderma westbladi. The sequence continues at coordinate 25,626 of JAUCBJ010002802.1, read as the reverse complement.
CTGTAGATATGTCAAATAGTACTGATTAAATAGGTAATAAGAGGTTAATTGAATTAAAATATAAAAAGTAATAACTCAGCACTAATTAGCCAATACTACAATTATTAATTATATTGGCAATATTTGATATGTAATTTAGATGATACTGTGTAGATGTCAAATAGTACTGAGTAATACGTAACGTTAATTGGATTAATAAGCAAAACCTCAGCACTAATTAGCCAATACTACAATTATTAATTATATTGGCAATATTTGATATGTAATTTAGATGATACTGTGTAGATATGTCAAATAGTACTGAGTAATACGTAACGTTAATTGGATTAATAAGCAAAACCTCAGCACTAATTAGCCAATACTACAATTATTAATTATATTGGCAATATTTGATATGTAATTTAGATGATGCTGTGTAGATATGTCAAATAGTACTGAGTAATACGTAACGTTAATTGGATTAATAAGCAAAACCTCAGCACTAATTCGCAAATACTACAATTTCAATTCGTCCTCAGGCCTATATACCAATGTTTGAGATGTACAGTAATGTAAATATGTCGATAAACTTAATAGCAACAATTAGTCATCAAATTAGCAATTAAATTAAGATAATTTGTCACAATAACTAGTAGATATGTCAATAAATATAATAGCACCAATTTGGCAACATATTATATATGGCATTATATGAAAATTAATTTTTAAGCTACTAAACATCGTCTGGACTGTTTGAGAATAACCAAACCAAATATTTTTAAAATTGGCCCCAAAATGGCTCCGTAATGGCCAAAAGTGCCTTTTTGCGCCAAGGGCTATTTCTCCACTAATATTTGTTGAAATTTGTCGAAATTTGGAATATGGGTTCAGAAGAACCCTGCATCCAATTCTTCTGAACAAATTTTGCCACAAATGCTCTGGAGCCTTTTTAGAACAAAAAGGCCCCAAAAAAGGGCCTTTTTTGGGCCTTTTTTGATATAAAAGGCTCCAGGGAATTTCCAACCAAATTTGTTCAGAAGAAGTATGGAGAAGGGTAATCTTAACAAGTGTACCAAATTTCAACTCATTTCATTTAAAACTGGCGGAGAAATAGCCCTTTTCATGAAAAAACGTCATTCTGAGATATGGGTGTTTAAAGTTTAAGGAACAATTCAAACCTTCCCGCCATTTTAGATAATACCATTTTTCTATGTTCAACGATAACTTTCTCAAAAATGAATGAAATTCAACGAAATTTTTCATGCTTGCTAAACATATAACTAGTAAAACAACTTTCTAGCAATTGTATTCATATCTGTAATGTGAGAGCCTTTTTTATGAAAAGGGCCCCTTACAATTGTAATATATAGTGCTGCTCGAAGGCTTTTCAAAACTTAGACCAGCTCTTACCTTTTGGGTAATAACTTGAGTTTGAGAAAAGATATGAGAAAACTGCCTGCAGATTTGAAATCTCCATTAAATTTGGCACATGATAGAATAAAAAAACTTTTTTGTCAATTTGCAAAATAGTATAATAGTAATTTGCATAAATTATACATTAATATATATATCATTAATAATATTATGTAGGATAAAATTAAAGCCACAGAAGTATATATATTTCATTAGCCACTATACTAGTATACACTGGTTTGTGCGCGCCCTTTGTTTTGGTCGAATTTTTGGTTTATCTGTATACAATAATTTCTCAAAACCAAATTGCTCGAATTTTGTTTCGAAATAAGTGTAGGCAATTGTAATGAAACTGTCATTTCTGTAGTACTTAAATCATTCATCATTTATATCGCAATATGATTAAACAAATAATTGGTCTTTCTAATATTATATACTAATATTGTATAATTTAACCCTAACCATAGGCATAGCTGAATAATTCAATAATTGTATAAATACGTGCCGGTTAATCTGAATGCATTTTAAAGTATAACAATTATTCTAATTCAACTCAAATTTTCCGTTTTTGAAGTGTTAAAATTGGGTTAAAATCTATAATATAAAGACGCTCTTCAACTATATACACAACACTATTTGTAAGTGTTGACTATTTCGAAGTGTGGACTATTTCGAAGTGTTGACTATTTGGAAGTGTGGACTATTTCGAAGTGATGACTATTTCAAAGTAAAGTGTTGACTATTTGGAAGTGTGGACTATTTCGAAGTGTTGACTATTTCGAAGTGTGGACTATTTAGAAGTGTGGACTATTTCGAAGTGTGGACTATTTCGAAGTGTTGACTATTTCGAAGTGTGGACTATTTCGAAGTGTGGACTATTTCGAACTGTGGACTATTTCGAAGTGATGACTATTTCGAAGCGTGGACTATTTCGAAGTGTTGACTATTTCGAAGTGTGGACTATTTCAAAGTGTTGACTATTTGGAAGTGTGGACTATTTCGAAGTGTGGACTATTTCGAAGTGATGACTATTTCGAAGTGTGGACTATTTCGAAGTGTTGACTATTTCGAAGTGTGGACTATTTCGAAGTGTTGACTATTTGGAAGTGTGGACTATTTCGAAGTGATGACTATTTCAAAGTAAAGTGTTGACTATTTGGAAGTGTGGACTATTTCGAAGTGTGGACTATTTCGAAGTGTGGACTATTTCGATGTGTGGACTATTTCGAAGTGTTGACTATTTGGAAGTGTGGACTATTTCGAAGTGATGACTATTTCAAAGTAAAGTGTTGACTATTTCGAAGTGTGGACTATTTCGAAGTGTTGACTATTTGGAAGTGTGGACTATTTCGAAGTGATGACTATTTCAAAGTAAAGTGTTGACTATTTGGAAGTGTGGACTATTTCAATGTGTGGACTATTTCAAAGTGTGGACTATTTCGAAGTGTGGACTATTTAGAAGTGTGGACTATTTCGAAGTGTTGATTATTGGGAAGTGTGGACTATTTCGAAGTTATGACTATTTCAAAGTAAAGTGTTGGTTGACTATTTGGAAGTGTGGACTATTTCGAATTGCTGACTATTTGGAAGTGTGGACTATTTCGAAGTGTTGAGTATTTCGAAGTGTTGACTATTTCGAAGTGAGGACTATTTCGAAGTGTTGACTATTTCGAAGTGTTGACTATTTCGAAGTGTGGACTATTTCGAAGTGTGGACTATTTCGAAGTGTGGACTAATTCGAAGTGTTCGAAGTGTTGACTATTTGGAAGTGTTGACAATTTCGAAGTGTGGAATATTTCCAAGTGTTGACTATTTGGAAGTGTGGACTATTTCGAAGTGTTCGAAGTGTTGACTATTTGGAAGTGTTGACAATTTCGAAGTGTGGAATATTTCCAAGTGTTGACTATTTGGAAGTGTGGACTATTTCGAAGTGCTGACTATTTGGAAGTGTGGACTATTTCGAAGTGTTGAGTATTTCGAAGTGTTGACTATTTCGAAGTCAGGACTATTTCGACGTGTGGACTATTTCGAAGTGTGGACTATTTCGAAGTGTTCGAAGTGTTGACTATTTGGAAGTGTTGACAATTTCGAAGTGTGGACTATTTCCAAGTGTTGACTATTTGGAAGTGTGGACTATTTCGAAGTGATGACTATTTCAAAGTAAAGTGTTGACTATTTCGAAGTGTGGACTATTTCGAAGTGTTGACTATTTGGAAGTGTGGACTATTTCGAAGTGATGACTATTTCAAAGTAAACTGTTGACTATTTGGAAGTGTGGACTATTTCGAAGTGTGGACTATTTCGAAATGTGGACTATTTCGAAGTGTTGACTATTGGGAAGTGTGGACTATTTCGAAGTGTGGACTATTTCGAAATGTGGACTATTTCGAAGTGTTGACTATTGGGAAGTGTGGACTATTTCGAAGTGATGACTATTTCAAAGTAAAGTGTTGACTATTTCGAAGTGTTGACTATTTCGAATTGTGGACTATTTCGAAGTGTTGACTATTTCGAAGTTTTGACTATTTCGAAGTGTGGACTATTTCGAAGTGTTGACTATTTGGAAGTGATGACTATTTCAAAGTAAAGTGTGGACTATTTCGAAGTGTTGACTATTTCGAAGTGTGGACTATTCGAAGTGATGACTATTTCTAAGTAAAGTGTTGACTATTTGAAAGTGTGGACTATTTCGAAGTGTGGACTATTTCGAAGTGTGGACTACTTCGAAGTGTTGTTATATTATTAATGGTTATATAGATAAAGTGTGTGTAAACAATGATCGAACATTTTATTTTATTTAACTTCATCCATTGTTTTATTCGTTTATTTGTTGTATCTCCCGCAGTCTCAACCGCGACTAATAAGTAAATAGATAAAGTGTGCGAAATTGTCTCCCTTACCAATGCTTTCAGTTGCTCAATATGTAGAACACCATTGGATCTGCTCCTCCCAACTTAGCCAATGGCATAAACATCCGTTTGGGTCGAATTCTTAGTTTTCCCTAGACTGCCGCAGGTAATCAATCAGACTATATAGCTAAAAATTTAGTGCGAAGTTGTTGCCATCCAATCTGACTAACTGTAGCTAAAATTATATCCAAGCATATAACTTTTTGTTATAACACCAATAAAAAACTAAGAATCTGGTCCCTAAAGCCTCGAATAAGCCGTAAGGAAACGCAGATGGGCTACTATCTCTTTTTTACGGCCAATTTGACAGATAGGCAAAGTTAATACAATTATCGAAGTACGAAACCTGGAATCCCAATCCAGAAATACTGATAAAAGTCACAGCTAGCTTCCTGATAAGCAACCCATTTCCCATGGCACGTAATGGCGAACTCGTCAATAGGACAGTGGATGAGACCTAAGAGATAGAGCGTGTAACTTCGGTCAATGTAAACAGTCCGAATACAATCCAGTACATCATCCACTTGATGTATTGCCGGACATCGCGAGAACGTATAGCTTTGTACGAGGCGTAGGAAGGGTATAAAGTTCCCAAAAAGAGAACAACAAGCCGAGAGATAAAAGCAGAAACCATCGTCGTCGTTGGGAGGCTGGTGGGTCAATTCGTTCCGACTTACAACAACCTGTAGGCCCTATACCTGTATCGGTACGATATATGGCTGTATGGTCTTGTTCAGTTGAGGTCAGGTTGGTGGATTGTGATATGTGGAAAATCTAATCAGCTAAACAGTTGGCAGAGTTGGATTCAGTTTCTTTGGTTCCATGCAGCAATGACCCATTGAGCCATGCATATGTGAGAGATATTTTACTCGATAGACATAGGCCTAAACATAAACACCACATATCCAGGCTGCAAATGAAGTGCAAAAATCGCAACGCGTTGCAGCGTTGTGCGCGTATTTGAAATACACCCAAATAGTGCGCGGTAAATGGTAAAAGCGCGTGGAATTTAAATAAAAGTGCGCGAAATTATGTGAAAGACAACAAAAGTGCGCAGTAATCTGTGCAAAAAAATAAAAAGTCATAAAGTGCAGAAGTGCGCGGACAGGTGGATGAGGTGTAAAAGGTTTACATGCATGCAAAGTGAGAAAAATAATTTGCCACAAAAAATTTCGCTCGCTCAGTCGCTTCTTTGCATTGTCAGATTGCTCAAATGTCTAAATTTCACTCACTTTGAGTTTTGCACGCGTTTCTTTTTCATTTTGCATTGTTAATTTGCTCGCTTCGCTCGCGTCTGCGCGTATGCCTGTATGCAGGTATGTTTTTCGATTTTTTTGGTTAAAATGTGGTCAGGTGGTGTGCGCGTTTTTTTCGCTGCATGCGCGGTATAGGCTGATAGGCCTATTCGCCTATTGCTGTATTGTCCAATATTGCGCGGCTGAAAAATTGTGCCCAGGCGTTGCAGCGTTGTGCGCGGTTCAGTGCTGCAGTGGTGATTTGCAGCCTGGCCACACATGACACCGACCGACACACAAACAGACAAACACACATGATACCGGTACGTAAAGATGGACGCCTTACAGGCAGAGAGGTACAGCCTTACCCAGTTACCTATAGGCCTAACTTTTCTGTCTGACTAAAACCCTGTCGGTGGCGGTGGTGCTTACACCGGCTGTAGGGAGGGCCTATTAATTCAGTAATTAAGAATGAAAGTAGATTCTGTACAGTACAGTCAGTATACCCTACCTACCTACATTACTGCAGTAACTGGTAACTTGCAGGTTTTACTTTTCAACGTATGCCGTACGTATCCACGTATCTATACATTACATTGAGTGATTTCACATACGCATATGCATACGCGTAGTCGAATACTGTTTCCTGCTGATTGGTCCAGATGAGATACCGGTACGAGCAGACGAGAGAAATGTCATGCAAAACGCCTTTAAAAGCAATTAAATTACAGTAGAATCGCTACAGCCCGGCAAAACGCTTAGGTCTCAGTTAAATTAGATTCGACACAGAGTAGCAGAGCCCATGACCGGTACATACAGCTTAATATGCTAAAAAGCCGAAAAAATTATGGAAACACATCACAGAGATACTGTCTGACTGTACGATTTGGAATACTATTCCCCAGTGGCAGTGGCGTTGCGTAGGGTGGGGGGGGGGGGGGGGGGGTGGTGGGAGCGAGTCGACCTGGGCGCGCGCAGGCCAGACTAACTCTGTTTCAAATTTCATGCAATCTCATTAAGATTTGTAAAGTAGGGGGTTCCATGTACCAGAATTACGATACTATATTCCAGGACGGTGTATATTTTTAATTTAGTATTGTAAGTGCGTTAATTCCTTATAATTCCTATATATATCCTACTGTATATATAATTCCGTATATTCCTTATAATTGTATATCTTTGCGGCTAATATCTTTTACTACTGTACTTGAATTACTTAATTAATTAATTAACCTATTTTTAATTGATTTATTAGCTATTTTAATTTCTAAATAATAAAATATCCACATATAAAATGATTAAAATAATTATATTCGTACTCAATCATACTATCTATAATCGTACTCAACACTGCGCAACAGCTCAACTCACTGACCGAAGTCCGCTGAAGAAATAAAACGGCTGAACGGCACTCACTGAAAATAAAATTCACTATATGTACTGATCTAAACCGACTGACACTGACATTACTTGACTACAGCAATTATTAGGAAATCTTGTTACTGTACCAATACTTTTTAATATTTTCTCAGGAGCTTATAATGTGAAACAAATTGATACGGTGAATCAAGCAAATGTTGTTTCTGTCTACTTTCCTTTTAAGCTTCAATATATTGAATCCCGTGACTCACATGTAACAGTTGCAACTCTCATAGGCAAAGGCAACTCTTGTGGCTCGGCAAGGGTTCGAACCCGGGACCTCCAATCTAGAAGCATACATATTGAATTACATGTGAAACAAATTGATATGGTGAACCTCTGGTCATCATATGGTATTTCAGCACTTTCTAATACTGTGACATTGTACCTAAAAAGAATATTAGTAATAATTCAATAATATCCTCTGGGGCGAATGGACTTGGAAGGTGGGGCGAATCAGTCAACTGTCCAAGTCGATTCGCCCCAGGTCCATATGTCCCTAAAATGTGGGGCGAATCGACTTGGGGCGAAAAGTTTGAGGGGCGAATCGACCCGCACCCGTATTCGTCTACGCGTATGCAAACGCGTATGTGAAATCGCTCAATGTAATTTATAGATACGTGGATACGTACGGCATACGTTGAAAAGTATAACCCTACAGTAACTTGCAGCCTTCTCAGTCAGACAGTGTACGGTCGGTACCTGCTGACCTGATATGGTACAGTATGATAAGTGTTTCCTGTGGAAATATTTCACTATTAGGTAGCTATTTGTACATTAGTACTACGTAAAAACTTTTAAAATCTAAGGTGTTGATTTGCAGCCTTTTCCGTTTTACCTTAATTAAATAATTTACTTTCCAAATAATTGTACTCTTTACCTTCCAAATAATTTTACTCTTTACCTTCCAAATAATTTTACTCTTTACCTTCCAAATAATTTTCTCTTTACCTTCCAAATAATTTTACTCTTTACCTTCCAAATAATTTTACTCTTTACCTTCCAAATAATTTTACTCTTTACCTTCCAAATAATTTTACTCTTTACCTTTTCCAAATAATTTTACTCTTTACCTTTTTCAATAATTTTACTCTTTACCTTCCAAATATTTTACTCTTTACCTTCCAAATAATTTTACTCTTTACCTTCCAAATAATTTTACTCTTTACCTTCCAAATAATTTTCTCTTTACCTTCCAAATAATTTTACTCTTTACCTTCCAAATAATTTTACTCTTTACCTTTTTCAATAATTTTACTCTTTACCTTCCAAATATTTTACTCTTTACCTTCCAAATAATTTTACTCTTTACCTTTTTCAATAATTTTACTCTTTACCTTCCAAATATTTTACTCTTTACCTTCCAAATAATTTTACTCTTTACCTTCCAAATAATTTTACTCTTTACCTTCCAAATAATTTTCTCTTTACCTTCCAAATAATTTTACTCTTTACCTTCCAAATAATTTTACTCTTTACCTTCCAAATAATTTTCTCTTTACCTTCCAAATAATTTTACTCTTTTACCTTCCAAATAATTTTACTCTTTACCTTTTCCAAATAATTGTACTCTTTACCTTCCAAATATTTTACTCTTTACCTTCCAAATAATTTTACTCTTTACCTTCCAAATAATTTTCTCTTTACCTTCCAAATAATTTTACTCTTTACCTTCCAAATAATTTTACTCTTTACCTTTTCCAAATAATTGTACTCTTTACCTTTCAAATATTTTACTCTTTACCTTCCAAATAATTTTACTCTTTACCTTTTTCAATAATTTTACTCTTTACCTTCCAAATAATTTTACTCTTTACCTTCCAAATAATTTTACTCTTTACCTTCCAAATAATTTTCTCTTTACCTTCCAAATAATTTTACTCTTTACCTTCCAAATAATTTTACTCTTTACCTTTTCCAAATAATTGTACTCTTTACCTTCCAAATATTTTACTCTTTACCTTCCAAATAATTTTACTCTTTACCTTTTTCAATAATTTTACTCTTTACCTTCCAAATAATTTTACTCTTTACCTTTCAAATAATTTTCTCTTTACCTTCTAAATAATTTTACTCTTTACCTTCCAAATAATTTTACTCTTTACCTTCCAAATAATTTTCTCTTTACCTTCCAAATAATTTTACTCATTACCTTCCAAATAATTTTATTCTTTACCTTTTTCAATAATTTTACTCTTTACCTTTTTCAATAATTTTACTCTTTACCTTTTTCAATAATTTTCTCTTTACCTTCCAAATAATTTTACTCATTACCTTCCAAATAATTTTATTCTTTACCTTTTTCAATCATTTTCTCTTTACCTTCCAAATAATTTTACTCTTTACCTTTTTCAATAATTTTACTCTTTACCTTTTTCAATAATTTTACTCTTTACCTTTTTCAATAATTTTCTCTTTACCTTCCAAATAATTTTACTCATTACCTTCCAAATAATTTTATTCTTTACCTTTTTCAATAATTTTCTCTTTACCTTCCAAATAATTTTACTCATTACCTTCCAAATAATTTTATTCTTTACCTTTTTCAATAATTTTCTCTTTACCTTCCAAATAATTTTACTCATTACCTTCCAAATAATTTTACTCTTTACCTTCCAAATAATTTTATTCTTTACCTTTTTCAATCATTTTCTCTTTACCTTCCAAATAATTTTACTCTTTACCTTTTTCAATAATTTTACTCTTTACCTTTTTTAATAATTTTACTCTTTACCTTTTTCAATAATTTTACTCTTTTCAACAAGCAGACTTGGCCTTAACTGTCGAGAAACGCACGTACGAATCGGATCGAACGCGCTAAGTACCGGTAGCGGAATTCACCTAGCCTACATACAGCATATTGACCTTTGAACTGTCGTGTGGGGCGAGCCACGAAGTGAGCGAAGCCTTAGCATATGGGTGCCATTAACGAGTTGTCTGTCGTCGTCGTCGTCTGTCGTCGTCGTCTGTCGTCGTAAATTTTTGATCACTAATAACTCGGTTATTCCTTGATGAAATTAAACGAAACTTGGTATCTATGTAGTCCGTCAAAAGTTTAGAAAGAATCTGATGTTTCGTCAAAAACGAACTAACGCAACGTGGCACAAGAGGAGGACGAGTATTGTGTTGAAGACTTCTGACTAACGACAGCCAACTCGCTAATGGTACCCATATGCTAAAGGCTTTGCTCACTTCATGCTGCGCGAAGACCCCACGAATATGTCTACTTTACTGTAAACAGATTGAACTGAACTGTGTATAGCATTGTGAGAAATGACCATGAGTATGCTACATTTAAACGAGACATTAACGGATTATTCTTTAGGGTATACTCACTTAGAAATCAGTAGATTGCTCAATGAGAGACATTTAATTCGGATTTCATCGCGAACTGTCCGTCGCCTATTGTTTGACGTAAATTTGAAGAAGAGGTGTGATGTTGATAATATTAACCTGATCATAAACGCCATTTCTCGAGAGCCGTCGTGTGGCTACCGCCAAATGAAGAGGATTCTACTTCGAAAGTACGGTTTATTTGCACGTGAAGAATTACAGTAGTAGCACTCATACAAAAAATGTTAAATCGGCAACTTGTTGCCGATCGCATTGGGAACAAAGTAGTACAGTACGTCGCAGTTATTACGCATTAGGACCAAACTGTATTCAACATCACCATGTGGACGGGTGGGATGAGTTGAAAAACTATGGACTCGCCCTTCACGGATGCATTGATGGTTATAGCCGCAAACTACTATTAAAGTGTCATCACTACTTCTAATCGGATCCATACAGAACTGATCCGGTATGTGTATATGGACCTATTCAAACGGTTGCTGAATTACGTAAGAGAAATGTGGAATTATCACCATTTACGGAAATCTGGCTTGCTAGTGAAAGCTGATAAACCAGATATCCTATTCTTGGAAAAGCCGAATTTCCTACACCCGGAACACTGACCAGCTGATCAGCTGATACACCTGATCAGCTGATCTTAAGAAGTACTTCTCCAGGAAGAAACCACACTGCCTCCCAAGCATCAGTGAGTTGGGTACTGACTACTTAAATGAATCACCAGATACTAAACGTCCTGAAATGTGTGAATCACTCTCAGATTGTGCTGATGTATTTGATGCACTACATTAGCCGAAGCCAGCCTATGCGCGACCATTCACCCGCTGGATTTACCCGGGAGACTGGATTCGGATGCTCTGACCTTATTGCGGTGTAGGCCTACTGTATTATTCGATTGATCGTTAATATATAATCTCTGACAAATATTATTCACTTTCGGGAAATATCAACAGTTCCTTTAGGACGTGGCGCTCTAAGTATGTAAACAGAGTTATGACTTACACTAAACACAACGGGATGGCTAATGATTCACGTATAAAGCGCATTCTTTAGGAGATGCTTTGTTATCTATCACACTCATGCACACTACCGCACAATGCTGCACACCGATCTGCCGACCTTCACTAATTTTAATCATATATAAGGAGAACAGCAACCGACACATGTAGTGCCTATGAAATAGCATTAGATTCACTCCAAAACCACTATAATGTAAGTCGCAATTGCTATATGTAACCGGTCTCTCTAACCTTCAGTATATCGAGAAGATTGGGGTTTTCTGATTATTTATCGATATTCTCCAAATATAACAATATTCCATCAACTGATACAATTAATAACCGACAGTAAATAGCAGTAAAATAATGCGGTGAAAGGTACGTATAGTTATGATATGATAAGTGGTAGATAGAATAACAGTTATACGTTTCTATAATCAAAGCCGTTCTAATGTTTGGCTAAAGTCTGAAACACAGAATAATTCCACAGCCGGTGTTCTAGGCTTAGGAAAAAAGGTAAACATAAACCATAATGCATTGCGCGATTTCCCGGAGGTTTCTGTACAAATAAAATGAAAATCGCTCTGATTGGTCGACCGAACAAAGAACAAAGAAAAAGTTACACGTGGACATATCAGCTGATAGATGTCGTCATCTGAACTAAAATGTATCAAGAGTATTTTGGCGTATTGCGACATAAAATCGCTAGTTATGTCCGCTAAAGTACACATACAGAAGAAATGGCTTTTTATGTCCACTAAAACACCGGTACAGTAAGGAAACGGCTTTTTATGTCTGCTAAAACACCTACAGAGTACTTTGCGGGGAAAATGACTAGCTAATTCCGCAAAAGCCTTTACACCGCTCCCAGAAAATGGGATTTAATTCTATAAAATATAAAAAATCACAGTTTCTAAAATATAAAAATACTCTAAACAGTTAGTCTTTCTTGCGAGGACGGCGTTTACGCAGTTTTTTGAGGCTAGCAAGAGACCTTTTCTCTTTGGGGCGAGCCACTTTACTAGGAGGGCTATAACTCCTGGGTGAAGGGTGCAATACAATTGCATCAGAAGGTTTAGGATTACGGTCGGTGTATCCGCCGGTCGAGGTACCTGGTTGATCGATATCAACTTCAGTGGAGCGAGGTCTAACGGCCTTTAGAGCGCGTCTTAGGACAGCAGCTCCTACTGGTCCCTGACGAGTCGTCTGAACGATAGCGGTAGGTGGACCGTATGTAGTGAGAAATTTCCTCGGTTTGATGATTCTTTCCAACTCGAGTTCTCGGGCTCTGTCGAAATCGATATGCTTCTCCTCGAGCTGATTTTCCTCCGCTTGTCATTGGAAGCATTCGTCTAAAACTCGTTTAGAGTGTAGGGTCGTCCAAGTTCGATATCTTCTTAGAGATTCTGGATTTCCCGATCGAACTGATATAAAGCTAATTCGTTTACCACTTGGACTTGCTGCTACAATTTACGTTTCTCTAAACAATTGTAGGTTCCTTTTCCGATCTTTTGACGAATAGTGTCCAACGCATTTCGTACAGCTCTCTCCTCTGCCTCGGTGACAGGTTGTATCGGGTTAAACCGGGACGATGATACGGTTGAATGGCGATATTAGATGTCCGCGTCCCAATCCGACTAGGTAAGATGGGCGAATATTTAGGGAGCCCACAACCGGAGTGCCACCGACTAACTGTTCGGGTAACACTAGATCTTTGAACAGTGAGTACAGTTCAGGGGGATCCGTGATACTATTAGGATCAAGAGTCTGAGGTCTAACTAGGGAATGAGGAGGTCTGACTGAGTATTCCGGAACTCTGATCATAGGTTTATTTAAGGATCGTTTGAATCGAGCGAGCGTAGGTGATACATCGAACAAGTTTCGCTCGAAACTCCCGTAAATATAGTGAGTAAAACCGCGTTTAAAGCAATGTCTCCATGGATGTTTATGTCTTTCCGTTTGTTTGTTGGGTCTTGGGCATTCATCGCAATAATACCAAAGACGCACGTCTTGTAGGGGAAACGAGGGTGATATTTATTCGGTTTTACAATGTTTCTCTCAAGAATTCCAAATATACGTTGGAGTTACCACGTTTATCAGGTTCTTTAACGTCTTCTCTTTCGAGTCGATTTCGAATAGGATTTTCGCATTCGATTTTCAGTTTATCGTTCCGACTCCGCTGGGTAGGATATTTAAATAGTACCATTTCCCTTTTGGTGTCAACATAGTCCGTATCGTGTAAATCGATAGGATGGCCAGTAGTTAAGAAGTCCATACACGTACCATTACGATGCGTATAGCGAGCGGTGAATTTTCTATAGTCCAATTCACGCGTAAGTTGCTCCTGGGACATCGGCGGTTCGATATAACGACCATCGTCCTCCGTAGTAGTTGGACTAGCGTCGCCGCGTATCAAGCTATCCACAAACGCTTGCAACGGTAAAGTATATCGCTCCCTGATACCAAGATCATCTTCTATCAACTCAGTATGGTGGCCCTGAACCGCCACCGCAAGAAAAAAAAATTATCTAAAGTAAAACAACTTTTCCAGACGAGATGTGGTGTACAAAAACTCGTCCGGACGAGATTTTGTATGTGAACAACTCGTCCGGACGAGATGTTGTATGTTAATAACTCGTCCGGACGAGATGTTGTATGTGAACAACTCGTCCGGACGAGATGTTGTATGTGAACAACTCGTCCGGAAGAGATGTTTTAGCAACAACTCGTCCAGACGAGATGTTGTAACAACAACTCGTCCGGACGAGATGTTGTAACAACAACTCGTCCGGACCAGATGTTTTATAAGATGGTAATAAGATGACAACCTACAATAGGCCTCCACTCATAAATTACCCAGTATAAACAATTACCCATTATTATACAGTATAAACATATATTTACATACTATTGTACATCTCGTCCGGACGAGTTGTTGTAGCAACAACTCGTCCGGACGAGTTGTTGCTACAACATCTTGTCCGGACGAGTTGTTGCTACAACATCTTGTCCGGACGAGTTGTTGCTACAACATCTTGTCCGGACGAGTTGTTGCTACAACATCTCGTCTGGACGAGTTGTTGCTACAACATCTCGTCCGGACGAGTTGTTGCTACAACATCTTGTCCAGACGAGTTGTTGATGTTGCTACAACAACTTGTCCGGACGAGTTCTTGCTACAACATCTCGTCCGGACGAGTTTGTTTACATACAACATCTCGTCCAGACGAGTTGTTGTATACCACATCTCGTTTGGACAAGTTGTTTTGCTTTAGATTTATTTTTTTTCTTGCAGTGGCGGTTCAGGGCCACCATAACTCAGTCATATCTGCTATATGAGTTTATCAATATTATAATGAGTTTATAATTAGGCTAGCGGGCGTCGCTGCCTACCCCTCACGGCCCCCGGACAGCGCAAGATCCTCAGCGCCGATGCACTTTCGCCGATGTGCCTATCGCCTACATAGTAGCTGCACAACGACCACAACAACCAGCGCGAGTCACTCCACTGTCCGTCCCAAGGGCTAAGATTTACTTCAGGTTATTACTCCAGAGTTAGGGCTACTTTCACAATTGCGACTCGCTACTGTAAACACCCTTTAGTAGTAACATTCACCTATAAACGCACAAATTCCACACCACTGTCACAAACCGCACACATTCGGGCCATTTGTCCATTAGTCAAGTGCCTTCCAGAATGCCACGTTATTATTGGTATCCTTGGATACTAGCAGTGTGCTATTTATTCCTTATGCTATTCAATGGGGCAAGCCTTTATTGTGCTTTTAACTCACTTCTAATTCTAGCGTGGTTGTTGCCATGGTGACATTATGGAAAGCTAGCGGTAGAATTAGGGTAATTCCCATGCATACAGATCTGGGATGCTATTTAATAGTAATTCTTTAATTATCAATATCTCCCTTATACATGATTTTATGAATTTTATCGGCTATTGACTATATATTGGAGATTCTCGCACACTAATACACTTAATAGGGTGAATCTCCGCTCCCATGATCTATTAATTAATAGAATTTTGGGGATATTATAAATTGTATAAAATAACAATTTATCAAATTCATTAAAAGAAATGAATTTAAATTTATTCCCGTAAATTTTATTATTTAATATTAAAATAGACACAATTTTATTCCAGAACATATCTGGGGACTGGGATCCTTGATTCTAGGAAATTTGTCCTTTTAAGAGTATCGGTAAGTGCTACGATATCTTAATTGACTAGAATTTTAAAGGATCTAGATTTTGACAGATTTTAATTTATAGATTTTCTAGAGTTAACTTGTAAGTATTTACTCTATTGTATTTGTTTGACAGATTTTATAAATATTAATAGTTAATATTTAAGATGGGCACCGGTTTATTCCAGAACATGTCTGGGGACGTTAACCATTGATTCTAGAATTTTGTCTTTCAAGTATATCGGTGGGTGCCGCGATATCTTAATCGACTAGAATTACAGATGGTCAAAGGGTTTAACAGATTTATTTTGCGTTTTATGCGCGTTTATGTTCTTATTTTGCGCAATGTCAGTGAGAAGAGGCAAGTCGTTTCCAAGGTCTACCCAGAGCTTGGTTTAGCCGAGACACGAGGATCTGAATTTTGCATTCCTAATACTCTACTTACCAATAATACTTGAATATAGTAGGAGCTTTATTGTACTTTAATAAGTACGGATATTTCATCTTACTGTAGTCACGTATTTATAATGTAATACGGACAGTAAGGAAAGAGAAAAAGAATTATTTCTCGCCGTCGCACTAAATATATAATATATAAGTAATTAATTAAGTAATAAACACTAATATATATTGCACTAATCTACTAAATAATCGCTAAAATAACATTCTACTAAATAAAATTAAAGAAAACGATTATAATAAAATTACATAATAATACATACATAAATATAAAATAATAAAAACAAATATAAAATAATATAGTCACACACCCACTCCAGACGCTGTTACGTTGGGGAGTCCCTAGATGTTTGTTGGATTAGGGAGGTGGTCGTGGGAAGAGTATCTTGCCTTCCATAGTTTCCGAACAGTTGTTCTCGGTCTCTTTCCAGTAAACATAAACGACCAACTGGGCGATTGAGTTGTTGTGTTTCGAATACAATTCCAGGTTTCCTCTTCGTCCTGGAATAGTGACGATAGAAACATCGCTTCAAATACACGACGGCCTTACAAAGCCGATTCCAGGAGCTATAGTGGTCCATCGCTCCCGGCAGGAGAGGTGAGAGTCCCTGCGAGACGTATGGTGTTCCAGATCTCCAGTCTCTCTATCTGATCTCCACAACAGATCTGTTCGCGGTGGGGGCATTTCTCATTCATTTCGAGGATTAGGCCGTTTTTAGCAAGTTTTGGAGGTAAAAGAAGTCATCCGCAACACTGGAAACGGAACAGTTCTCGTCCGGTTTGTATCTGGAGATCTGTACGACTGGATGATCAAGGAACGTAAATTTTACGACTCATGTCGTTTAAACTTGGAGCACAGTATTACTCAAAATTTGTGGGTTCTACTGTCTAATTTATGCATTTGTTGGTATTTTATTTCCCCTAGTCGTTGCTGTTTGCCTTATTATTTGTGCTTTTTGATCTATATTTTAGTAGCGTATATATCTCACTTATTTGTACAGATTTAGCCGGTAGGCTAAATTATCTATTAATAATACCGACATGAGCAATACACCACGCTCATCAAGATACCCACCTAACGACTGTGACTCGTGTGACGCAGACATATCGACAGATATCTTAGAGGTGCGAGATTTACCTGCCCCGATGTTGAGATATGAATTCTACGCCCTACAGGTAAGAGTAGAAAGTAGGGTACATGCCTCCATAGATAAACTCCGAAGTTTACACGAATACGGAGTGCGGAGTTGCGTGGTGACAACTTTACTGGGGTAAAGATAATAGATAAACTGGTAAGTGCGTGGGAAAGTCTCATTCAGTTTAAGCTGGTTGTACGATCGACTCAGAGAGCAACTCGACCAACTGATAGGTGAGTCGGTTTCGAACGCGTTGTTGCAACCCAAAAAGGAAGAAGAACTATACTACCTGGATGGGAGGTTAGAGGCACTTACCAATTTTCTCCCGTAGATGCAGCGTACCGATCAAAGAACCGGAAGTTGTACCAAGAGGGACGATGGAAGTTCTCACTACGGAAGGCTCGCGAGCCTACCAACATTTACAACTGGATAGATCGTTTGTTAGCGTATGGAGTGACGTTGGTGACGTTAGTCGGACAGCGTCAGTGATTACTGAGGAAAAAGCGCAGATGCTGACAGCGCAGGCTGCTGTCGAGGGAGAGAGACAATGAAGGGAGAATGAAGTAAGAATCGCTCAACTCCGAGCCTAAGCCGAATTTGAAACGTCAGAGATGTGGAAATTGGAGGGAAATATAGCATGGGAGACAGCCGCAACGACAGCGGCAGCCAAGTTAGTGCGAGAGACAGCAGCAGCCGAGTTAGTGCGAGACAAAGCAGCTTCCGACGCTCGTTCTGATTTAGAAGCAAGACAAATGAACGCTCGTTTGGCTGTACGGGAAGCGGAGCTAGCGGCGCAACGGCAGGAGGCCGATCGACGTGAGAGAGAGTTGCAACTACAGTTCGAACTCAATCGCAGATCACACGAGTTGGCGAATGCGCAAGAGGATCTTGAACTCGATGCGAGAGATAGATCTATAAGATCTAGAGCCAGACATGATTTGTCTGCCATAGATCGTTTTGAGGCTCGGTATCGTGGAATCCAAAAGCGTATCAAGGAAGGGAGTGTGGGAGTGATGGATTGAGATGAGTTTGTCAAAGACTATTGTCAGAAATTCCCCCAAGTTATTCCTATGCTCAAACCACCGACTCCAGTAAAACTGATCATAGTTGCGAAGCCAAAGGAAATATCGCCTGTACATGCAACTCAAAGTAACAGGTTTGTTATACCGGAATCAGTTATTCCACAGCCACGAGCGATTTCATCGCCGATTCTAGCAGGTAAGGCCAGTAGTCTGCCTACTGTAAGCCATAGTTTACTTGTAAGGAGAGATGAACCTGCGTTTATAACAGTAAAACAGGTGAGTAAACTGGTTCCAGTTAAGCCTGTGATGTGCTGAGCGAACTCTGTTATTTATAGACCAACATTACCTCCTAAATCTGACATCTTTACTAGACCACTCACTCAATGTATATCGAGACCTACGACATTGTGGAAGGCTTGCGAGCCTACCGTACAACGAAGAACCACAGATCCCAAACCAAAATGAACTTGACTGACTAGAGTAATACGCCGAACACGAACCCGCCAACTACCATATCCTGATGACAGCTATTCATCTAGTGATACAGAGTTTACGGAAAGGGAGATATTCCGTACTGGAGTGGCAGATGATTACAAGCGGGAGTAGAGATTGACGAACCCTTATATTGACAATCCTCCATGAGAAACACACGTCACAACCAGCGGAGGCAATTATCACCAGACAACTCACTGAGATAATACGACCTGTAGCGGACCGGTTAGCTCAAATCGAGGAGCGGCTTGAAGTGCCGACTTCGGATCGATCACGAGCCATTGCGGAGTTAGAACAACCCCAACCTCAATCACAACGACCACCTATCGAGAGTCGGAAGCACGGCAAACTCCAAATCCTCGAGGAGAAGACCCCGTCGATTATGACCCGTGTCAATGAACAACACATGCACAGGACTGACTGAACGCCATCACCGTACAAGAATGCGGACAGTTGGACATAGTCAATGAGATCGCTAAATTCACGGCCAGACATGGATTACTGGCACAACAACCACCGAAGTTCTCTGGCAACGCGAAACACTGGTGTACCCTGGTAGACTACATATAATCCCAGATCACCATGTGTGCCTTCACCTCTACGGAGAAATTCAACTACCTGCTTCAGGTACTATCGGGTGAGCCAAAGCGATTGGCGGAAACTTTTATTGGTGTTCCAGATGCCTTCAAGCTAGCGTACGACCGCCTGTTTTCCATATACAGTGCACGGTGGTAATATCACTGGCCAAATCCATTATAGAAGACGTCTGTACAGGTGGACCCATCTCGAAACCCATAGATCTTCTACGATTGCCAGACGGGATCAAACATGCTATGGGAGCCCTACGGTCTATCAGTCAACTTGAGTACACCAACGCGCCGACAGTTCTAATTAGGATTATCGGCCGGCTCCATCATCGACTGCGTTGAGAGTGGCGCAGTGTAGAGTACCAGCATGAAGAGGCCAGTGGATTGTCTAACGGATGTCTACCAATTGATCTCACGGGAGGCCGTAGTAGAGACGAGGTTGAACTACACAGACCATTACATAGTGGCGGAGGGGATCATGATTGCAGCATTGAACCAGACTAAACAACTTCCGACAAACGCGATGGCCGTGACCTGTGCTACGCCGACGGATACCTCCAAGGTTTTGACACCCATTAGCTCCAAACAGTCGCAGCAGCAGCTGTTCGCAGACTTCAATAGATGCCAGTTCTGCGTAAGGAACGGTGGACGATACGGCGGACACAAGTTATGTGGATGTCGCACTTTCAAGGATCTAGGAGTGGAGGAGAGGAGACTCCAGATCCGTCCGTTGGATTCGTGTTGGAGATGTACCATGCCTGGGCACGTCTGGAAGGACTGTCCTGGAGATGATACTTGTCCTCTGTGTGGACGCAAACATGACGCGTTCCTCCATACAACCAGTCATACTCCAACTAAGCGCTTTCGACGCGAACATCCCGACAAAGCGGCTAAATGCAATGCCATTTATAAGGAGCATGCACCGAAGGAAGTTCATACTTTCTACTCGGACTACATAGACCAGTCTGGATCGTTGGATGATAAAGACTCAGAGGATGAGACATTCTACGTGCATGTGGGGGAGGATGAACAGCCGTCCATAACACTCCTTACGCAGAACCAGCTGAAGGGATTCAGCGTGATTCCCATTAAGATCACTGGAACAAAAGGGAGCAAACGCATATATGCCATCCTAGATTCTGCGTCCTCTCATAGTTACGTTGACGAACAGGTGGTCGATGTAGTTACCTACATGAGCCGAGGTAAGACAACTCAGTACACCGTGAGCAGTATGCATGGTAAGAGACAAGGGTCAAACTGACTTTGGATACCCTTCTTTCCAAAGCAGAACATAGTAGGGAAGAACGCTCATTACTTCCAGTAAGAAACTTTACGTTTGCGGCCACGAAGGACTTTAGTAACTTACTTGGTCCCATGCCAGAACAGTCTCCGGAAGATCGTAAGTATTTCTGACATCTTAAAATACCAGAATGCCCAGTGAATTATCACTCTATAGCGATGTTAATTGCAACAGACCAATTTAACTTGCATCAAGTGTGGGAGACAAGCCCATCTGTAGTGACAGCAGGCAACCCTTATGCATGTAGAACTTCCATACATTGGTATACTAGAGTGCCTGTGCATTCATTAGAGATAAGTGATCAGGAGGACGACGTGTTGAGCATGTGTAGTTTGTTAACTACTACGTTAGTGAATTCTTCCTCACAGTCTTGTGGTCCTACTGTACAGTCAGTACAACAACATACTTGTGTCATTACAGACACCAATGTAACTGACTTAGACGAGACTACACAAACCTCTACCTTACAGCTGCTTTCAGCGAAACAGGTTATATTGACTACCAAAGACCAAAGGGTTGATGCGATGGATGTATCAACGAACGAGGATCTTGGAAGGCTTGCGAGCCTACTGATAGATCCAAAGGTTGTCGAGCCACTCCATATTGTTTCAACACCGGTCGCGGATCTTGGAAGGCTTGCGAGCCTACCGATAGATCCAAAGGTTGTCGAACTGCCTCAGAGCGTTTCAATGCTGGCTAGTGACACTGGAAGGCTTGCGAGCCTACCAGTCACATTGACACCTGACGATATGGACGAGGACCATGGCGCAGTGCAAGCAGCGCTTGACAAACTGCTGACTGGGAAAACCATTAAATGGTTGGAACAGGACACAGCGGAACCAGGTAGTTACAAGACCACTATGTCAGAACAGGAGAAACGGTCTTTAAGGACACCATTCACGACACCGGACACGGATGAAGGACACCATTCGCCAGACCGCGAATGGCCACTACGAAGTTGGGATGTTGTGGCGCCATGGACGACCCAAGCTCATCAACAATTATCCGCTTGCTTTAAAACGACTCAAGTCGATATGGCAGCAGTTATTGCGCGATGAGACGACCCATATGCAGTACAATGCGCAACTTCCGACGTATCTCCAAAAAGGAAACGCTATCAGGATGACAAACCCTGAGGTGACCACAGATCAAACATATTACCTGCCACATCATTTTGTGCGGCATCCAGACAAACCTGGTAACGTGCACGTTGGCAACTTCTACGCTGCCCTTTATCAGGGGATGTCGATGGACAGCGAACTGATGGACGGGCCCAATATAAACAATTACCTCATGGGGTCCTGATGCGTTTCAGACAATGCAAGGTGGCCTTCACCTTGCCGAGATAAAAATCGACACTGTGGTCAAGTCGAAAGCGAAAGCTAGCGCCAAGGTCAAGAGGAAACAAGGACAAGTCAAATCTAATAACCTGGACATTCCACCAGACATTACGCCAGATGTCTCACCAGACATTCAAAAAGACGAAAAACAAAACTTTCGCCGGATGTTCCGTGGGAGATTTCACCAGACGTTTCGCCAGATTGTTCACCAGACGTTTCGCCAGATTGTTCACCAGAGAGTCCACCAGATTATTCTCCACTCATTTCGATTTAGACTTTGGTTTTCTGGACATCTCGACCGATTGTCTACCGGACATCTCACCAGATTTTCCAACAGACATTTCGTTAGACTCATTCCCAGAATTTCGACCAGACATCTCGCCAGACTGTTAACCGGATTTTCCACCAGACATCTCGCCAGACTATCAACCAGATTTTAGACCAGACATTCTGCCGGATGTTACGCCATACTTTCTACCGGACATACGACTGAACGTTTCGCTGGATATTCCGTGATGTGTTCCACCAGACGTCTCACCAGACTGTTCACCAGACTGTTCACCAGACTGTTCACCAGACTTTACACCAGACATTCTACCAGAATGTGACAATGTAAACTATAACACCGCAATTACCCCATTGGAGCATACTATTGACCACTTAGGTATTACCAACTTACCTATTTTGACTTCCTTGAGTCACTATGACGGCGGTGTGATTACAGGTATTGCAAATATGGGTCGTGCCCATCAAAATGTAAATACAGGTATCACACTACGCTCAAGGAAAATACCTGCTTTACAGCCTACGGCTAAACGTGTGACTAACGTTAGGAGACCTACAAGTCCACAAAAACACGCCAATCCCGTAGAGTTGAAACCACTATTACAGGTCAAACCATCGAGTGCTGACGAGAAAGGTAAGACAGTGAAGACCAAGAAAATACTTGTGGACCCAGACAAATGTTGACTGGTCCTCCCATTCCATCCTCCCATCCCATCCTCCCATCCCATCCTTCCATCCCATCCTCCCACCCCATCCTTCCATCCCATCCTCCCATCTCATCCTCCCATCCCATCCCTCCCATCCCTCCCATCCCATCCTCCCATCCCATCATCCCATCCCATCCTGCCATCCCATCCTTCCATCCCATGCTCCCATCCCATCCTTCCATCCCACCCTCCCATCCCATCCTTCCATCCCATCCTCCCATCCAATCCTTCCATTCCATCCTTCCATCCCATCCTCCCATACCATCCTTCCATCCCATCCTTCCATCCCATCCTTCCATCCCATCCTCCCATCCCATCCCATCCTTCCATCCCATCCTTCCATCCCATCCTTCCATCCCATCCTTCCATCCCATCCTCCCATCCCATCCTTCCATACCATCCTTCCATCCCATCCTTCCATCCCATCCTCCCATCCCATCCTTCCATCCCATCCTTCCATCCCATCCTTCCATCCCATCCTTCCATCCCATCCTCCCATCCCATCCTTCCATCCCATCCTCCCATACCATCCTTCCATCCCATCCTTCCATCCCATCCTTCCATCCCATCCTCCCATCCTTCCATCCCATCCTTCCATCCCATCCTTCCATCCCATCCTTCCATCTCATCCTCCCATCCCATCCTTCCATCCCATCCTTCCATCCCATCCTTCCATCCCATCCTTCCATCATTGATCTCGATTGCTGCAAAGCTATACAATAGGATTCTATTAAATCGCATCAGGGATCCCATTGAGAGACTGCTCCGTGGAAATCAGAATGGGTTCCGTAAAGGTCGTGGGACCATGGAGCCCATTTTGACACTTAGAAGGATAATTGAAGAATTATCAAAAAAGAAAGACAGGCATCTGGCTGTTATCTTTGTTGACTTCTTCAAGGCCTTTGATTCAGTCTCTCGCTCACGTATGTTCAGCATACTTTCATTATATGGGATTCCTGATGAAATTATTGCAGCAATCAGATCAGTATACGATGGTTCGACAACATTTGTGTCTACTGTTGATGGTGACACAGAACCATTTGAAGTGTTATGGGGCGTCCTCCAAGGAGACACACTTGCACCATTCTTGTTCATTATTGTGGTTGACTATGTTCTACGCATGTCCTTAGATCATCATAATGATGATGGGGTGATGATAACTCCACCTACTGGCTCCAGAAGTCGAGGAAATCCTGCCAAGTACCTAACTGATCTAGACTTTGCTGATGACTTAGGAGTACTCTCAGAATCATTAGAGGGAGCCCAACGGCTCCTCAGCTCATTAGAACATGCTGCTTCTAGTGTTGGTCTTTTTATTAACTCCAGAAAGACCAAAATTCTGACCGTTAACTTTGAAAGTCCTCAGCAAGTCTCTGATCGGATGAGCATAAGCTCAAAGGATGGTATGCTTGAGCATGTGGACGACTTCTGTTACCTGGGATCATGGATCCGGAAGTCAGGTGAGGACCTTCGAATACGCAAGGGAAAGGCATGGGCAGCCTTGAATAGGCTTTCCAGGATTTGGAAGTCACCGAGAATTAATCGGAAACTTAAGGTCCGATTATTTAGAGCAGCAGTAGTTCCAGTACTCCTCTACGGGAGTCCATGCTGGGCTCTAACTGCTGAGGACACCAAATCTCTGGATGGCACATTCACAAGAATGCTACGCCGGGTTCATTGTGTCAAGTACCATGCACACATCTCCAACCAGACACTATATAACATTGGAGGTGTCTCATTGGTTCCCCTAAGCTTGACACTAGAACAAAATTGCCTCCGCTTTGCAGGACATTGCTTTCGCCGTGAGGACCAGCCAGTGCATAATCTTGTACTTTGGCAGCCCCATCCCATGGAGTGAATAAGCATGGTGGACAGCCCATGACTTTCTTGAGACGCATCTTAAAGGACACTGGCCTTAAAGATGCGGATGATCTAGCAAATGTCATGGGTGATAGGGAGTTGTGGCGGTGCAATTTTGTTGACAAGCCGGCACAGCATTCTTAAAAATGCAGCTGCAATGCAGCATGCCGATCCTAGTAGTAGTATCCTTCCATCGAATCCTCCCATCCCATCCTTCCATCCCATCCTTCCATCCAACCCTTCCATCCCATCCTTCCATCCCATCCTTCCATCCCATCCTTCCATCCCATCCTTCCATCCCATCCTTCCATCCCATCCTTCCATCCTATCCTTCCATCACATCCTTCCATCCCATCCCTCCATCCCCTCCTCCCATCCCATCCGTCCAACCCATCCTCCCATCCCATCCTTCCATCCCATCCTCCCATCCCACCCCTCCATCCCATCCTCCCATCCCATCCTTCCATCCCATCCTCGCATCCCATCCCATCCTCCCATCCTATCCTCCCATACCATCCTTCCATTCCCATCCCCCATCCCATCCTTCCATCCCATCCTTACATCCCATCCTCCCATCCCATCCTTCCATCCCATCTTCCCATTCCATCCTTCCATGCCATCCTCCCATCCCATCCTCCCATCCCATCCTTCCATTCCATCTTCCCATCCCATCCTTCCATCCCATCCTCCCATCCCATCCTCCCATTCCATCCTTCCATCCCATCTTCCCATCCCATCCTTCCATCCCATCCTCCTATCCCATCCTCCCATCCCATCCTTCCATCCCATCCTCCCATCCCATCCTCCCATCCCATCCTTCCATCCCATCTTCCCATCCCATCCTACCATCCAATCCTCCCATCCCATCCTTCCATCCCATCTTCCCATCCCATCCTTCCATCCCATCCTCCCATCCCATCCTTCCATCCTAATTC
>JAUCBJ010002801.1:0-71155 GCA_032718475.1 Nemertoderma westbladi | reverse complement strand
CCAATATGCTTACCTCTTGTATTCATCATCCGATTCAAGTTAGTTATGCAAACATAATGGGATTGTTTTGATTTATTCTTATTTTTTACAAGTAATATATTCAATAACTCTTTATCTGGAGTGATTTTACTAAATGGTGCCTGTCTTAATATAGATACTCGATTGTTGTCGTAGAGTAATAAATTAATTATATATGTTGAATTCTGTTTTTCAAAAAGTTTAATTGCAAGCGGCCATTCTGTTGGATAATCTTTGTTGCCGTTGTCAAAAATGAAATGATTCATATAATTTTTGTACTGTGAAGTACGGTTTTTGTTTATCTTCACTTTGCTACTAAATTTTGTAGCTATAATTGCCCATTTAAAACAATCATTATCAGCCGTTTGTATATTTATAACACATTGTTTACCTGATAGAGCCTTAGGTAACTCCATATAACCGTGTCCCTTATATAGTAACGACCTATACTTGGATTCAGCTACTTTAATTTCAACCCTTAATAAAGATTTAACACGCCACCCTGAGCCACGAGTGTTAAACATGGCTATTTTTTGCATTAATTTTTCTAATACATACTCAAACCATGTGTCAAAACTTTCATGTGAATCTACGGTATTAACTGCACCACCTGAAGAACTAAAATAGAAAGCTTCTTCTTGATCACCCTCTGAAAAATGTGATCGATACATGAGTATATTCACACCTAGCCAGGGTCTAAGTACATTCATTTCGCTAAGTTTTCCTAATAATAAAGTTTGGATGTGAGGTAGAATTTTAATTAATGATGAATGAATATCAGGAAAATCTTCATCATCTGGAAGATTGTAAACATAGATTTCTAAACGGTTATCGTGTGCAACTCGTTCGATGTTAAAAATTGATGAACCTTGACCAGATTTCAGTCTTTTTCTAGATACCATAGTATTGTTTTGGTTCCGTTGTGGTGGTCTAACATGATAATAACGTTGGTGACAGTCGTGACGTAAGTAATTCTCATATAAATACTCTTTATTACAAGTAGGGCAAGTTTTTTCATACACGCAAAACTTCATTTCTTTACATCCCGTAGTCGATTCATGTCGTTTACATATTTCTTCACGTGAACATTTCACACGACAATTAAAACAATTGTATTCTTCAAAATGAGATTTCACATGTGTTAAATAATTTCGTTTAGAAATTTGAAGAGGACAAAATGGACATTTCAATTGTTTATCCATCTCTTTATTATCCTAAAAACAATTTAAAATTAATATGAATATTGTTATATATATAATCAAAAAAAAAATTCATAAGCTACTCAACACAAATAAAATATAATATCTAAACTTTAATTAATTTAATATTTTCAGAATGAGATCGATTGAATCAGTTGAGCTCTTTATATATATATATATATTTCAAGTTTCTACTTATACCAACCAATCATAAATAACAGTTACATTGGAAACTAATATCATAAATAAAGTTGCTTTTACAACTGAATTCTTTATAATAAAATCAAGTCTAAACCAAGATATGTCTAATGCGTTTTTAATTTTCATTGATAAAGTAGGTTTTACATGCAAATGTTTTATTATGGTGGTGTAAACTCACGCATTTACATGCGAATGTTTTATACCTAATCCCGTGCTCACATTAAACTATCACCAATATTTACTCAATAAAGTCACCTTTACATGCAAATACTTTATAATAATCACGCTTTGTGATAAAAAGTTACCTTTACAAGTCAGTGTGAAACTGAAAAAGAAAAGTCTCTAGTTAATAATAAATCAATCTGATACTGTTTTTATATGTTCCTTATTGTAATCTGCTACCTCTTCACTTGCTTTTGTAACTTTTATTTTCTTTGTAGGTATAGAATCATTGTTGGGAATGGAAGATGATTGAGATGTAGATCTGCGCTTTCTATCACTCGAGGTCTCTTCGATGTATGTCTTTGGATTAAATGTGGATGAAACTACTTCTGGAAATGACTTATTATCCTTAAACTTCCAAGTTGGTGGATATAGAATCACGAAACCGTCTGCTATATCAGTTGATGAAACCTTTAACATCATATCGTAGAGAAACTCTATATATGGTATGTCTTTATCGTAATGTAACTGTAAATATTTGCTTTCCTTGTCTGTAATAATTACTTTTTTTTCTTGTACATTTATTTTTACTTTAAGTCGGTCAGATAAAGCTACTTTATCGTCCGTATCTAGCTCTGAAAAGACACCTTCGTTACTAATTTCATAATTCCATTCATACCACAATGAATTTACTTCCGATGCTGTTAAGTTAAACCCATTATAATACCTAAGACCAATAGCATCAGAATATCTAGCTGAAATCTCCCATAGTCCCATATAAGTCGCTCCTTTATATTTGCTTACAAAACCAACAAAAGATGGGTTGGTTAAATTAACAACATAACACTGATTTATTATTTCGAGTGGTGGTGATAACAATTCTAATATTTCTGTCTTACTCTGAAGTAATAAATTAATGAGTGATTTGTTTAGAATTTGACATTTACCTTGCTTCTGAATATATACGTTTTCAGTAATAACACAGGTGGAAATATTTAACTTTCCTCTTGTAAATTCTATATTAGGATAAATATTACCTCTTGAAACTGGTGATTCCTTTTGTCGGTTGAATAATATTTCTAAGACGTCTAGAAGGTAGAGTGTATCCTGGTAAGAGAAGCACGTTGTTATATTGCTATCGCTTGAGAGTAATATAAAGTACTTGCCATAAACAATACTACAGGTATATTTATTAAATGTAAATTTCCAAGTATTGCTTGAAGTTTTTTTAAATAAATCCATAATTAGAATGAAAACTATTTTGAAAAATAAAAACTAAATAAATGATTATTAGATTGTAAAACTTCTGTTTATATGGTTGCTTTAATACAGCAGAGTGACTTACAGTGAGGAATATAGTTGCTTCGTGTAACAGATGCAACGTGTACAGCTAAATTTATTACATTAGCGTGAGTTAGAGAGTGAAATAGCAGTAACGTGTAACAGATGCAACGTGATCAATGCTAGCCCAGTCATTCTAACTTATATTCAACTTAGTTGATCGATCAGTTACATCGATAAAAGAAATCGATTATTATTAATAGTCGAATTAATGTATTCTACGCTATAGTAATTATGTTAAGGAACTAGAAGCTATTTATAATCATCTGCTACCAGTGATGAAGATGAAGAATTCAATGACTATGGTATAAATCAGATATTTATCGCCTTTTTCTCTCGAGGTTGGATGGAAGAGTGATTGGTGAGTTGTGAGGAGTTATATCAGTCCCGGGTTCGAACCCTGTTGAATATTTTGTTATCTGAAAAATTGCAAAATTAAATTTAGTTACTAGTGAAAAATAGCGATTTGAAAAATAATAGAAGTTACCTGATGCTAAGTGTAGACACCCGAACACCTGTAAAATAAAGGTTGGTGATTGGATGCAGTACTAGCGTCGGGGGACTAATAACGCCTCTAGCGGAATAAGCGGGAACTTGAGAAGTTACCATGGTTACGGATGAAATGCTGTCATCTGATTGGTTGAAATAATAACGACCACCGCAAAAGGTTGAAATGGTGGCTTCTGATTGGCTGCAGTACCAGAAATGGATGGTAATGATGGACTACGGGTGACCATGATGCCGGGTCACAGTATTGTATACTACTCGAACCCACGACCTACGAGAGATGTGAATTCAATGCGACCACTACACCAAGGTGGAACCTATACCACTTTCCTGCAGTTTTCCCATCACATTGGCAATATAGAAATTAAAAAGTACCGATGATATCCTCAGTGATCCTTGTTTTACGCCGTTATTTGGGAAAAACCACTCTGTATCAACATCCTCACCAAATTTGAAGAACATTTTGCAACTCAGATAGTATTTTAACAATAAGCCGACATATAAACGAACGGGTTTATCTCTAGGGACAACCTCTGGAATAGAATCTGGATGTCGACCAAATCAAACGCAGACCCCTTTGGTTGTAGTAATTTATTATTTCGTATGGAAGGCTCATCACTGTGTCACACCCAATCCCTTTCTGATATGACAACTTATAAAGTTTGTGTTTTAATTTAAAGTATAGAGTTTTTAGAGTTAGTATAGAATAATATGTAGAAAAAATATACGTGCTCTACAGTAATTCCCAACGCATAATGGAACATTCACTTCTGAACTTCTGCTTTAACTTCTGAACAAACACTTTTTTTGCAAAAGTGTAAAAGCAAAGTTTTTTTATTGGGCCATTTTGAGTAGTTTCCAAAATATGAAACTTTTTTGACATTGGGAAGTAGGGGTGGGCGTTAAACGGTTAAATTCGAATAATTATTAAATGTGTCTAAAAAACTTTGTGGATTATTATGAGGCTGAGAATAGTATATATTCATATACAGTAGAACGCAAACATTAACTGCGTTTTGTTAACAATTCCAAAATAATATTTTAAACAACAATCATATCTACCACCAACACATACATAATAGGAACATTATATATATATATATTTGTGAAACATACTAGACTAGATATACTTATAATTACCACTAAATTTAAAGCACAAATATTTAGTTAAAGTTTAAGTGCGGAATTTTTATAGTGTTTTTGATGTAAACTACATTACTCAAAATAAGAACAATTATTAAGAACATTATTTATCCTTGCAATCAGAAGTTAGTTATTATTATAAATAATTGTTGAATTGAAATCTACAATCTACAAAATATGTCAGAATTATATTTATCAAGAATATCCTGTTAAAGATGACCAACAATTTAGGATTATCGTCGATATCCGAAACTTCTGCAGCAATGAAATTTATAGTTTTATCGCTGGCTTTATAATCTTCTTGGTTATTTATATTTTTCTTATATTTGTATTTTTAATATCCTCACATTTCCTCGTTTGTAAACAATTTCCCATTACCCAGTTGTGTTTAATGTTCCGTGGTTGATGTCCAGAGAACCCAGCTAATATATACGGGAGTATAAAATAAGGTAAGGCTATAAGTTTTTTGGATAGCAGTTCCAGTTGCCATAGACACTGCAGTAGAAGGTGTTGTCTATCTGGTTGATTCGGCCAGCGCAGTTGAGATATTTCTTCCAATGTCGAGGTCACCGTCTTTAGGATCTCCCGTAACGAAGCCCTCTCTCCAACTCCTTGAAAATATGAATAAAAATGAAATAGTAGGGATTTAATCCTACAGTAACAGGCATCGGGCATTCACATCTGCCACATTCACCCATACTCAGGTGTGTGTGTGTGTGAATGCCGGATTGCAGAGCTTTCGCCTTATGCAGGGGAACATGTTGGATTAATGACTTTCTTGCGACTCCTCTGAAAAGGAAACTGGCCTTGAAGATGCGGATAATCTAACGAAAGTTAAGGTGATTCAGGCAGTTCAGTTGTCAAGCCGGCACAGCTAAATATATACAGTATGTACTGTATGCATAATGCACATGCCAACATCCGGTAAACAAGGGCCACTTTAGACAAAATCTTTGGGGATGGGGGGGGGGATATAATTATATTTAAATCAATAATTTCTGCGTCGGATTCTAGATTTATTTAATTAAAGCATATCAGCATGAATTCTGCTATAAGCAGAGATATGCGAATGGAGCTTAGATTTCAAACATTATTAAAAATTATTTTTAAGAATATATGTATTTCAATATAAAATAATATAATTGATAATTCGTATAATTAAAAGTAGGAATTCTTAAATAATCTCCAAATTGCTGCATTGCCAAGACAGTTGTCAGGAATGATAAAGGTTGGCCACTATGTTGCCTTTTTAGCCGACTGCCAGATAAGATACAGTAGTGTAAAGACTGATGAGTTGTATGATACTGTATCCCAGTGACCGGCTATATATTGATTTTCGGTTCAATTATCAGATATTCTAAGGTTAACTGCCGTGGACGTACCGTAAACCCTGGACAAATTAAAGATCTAACTTAACTTACAGAAACTGATATTTAATTAATTGAATGAATTTATGAAAATAAATAAAATTGAATCAATTAAATGTAGGACAATTTGTTGATAAAACCAGTCTGCAAAGAATTCTGTAAGTAACAAATTAATTTGCAATTGGCTTATTAGCAAATAAGAAATCGTGTTCCAATATTTGGACCGAACTTAAGCGATCTTCTAGAATACTTCTAGAGATCTCATCCTTCCATCACTTCTATCCCTTTTATCAATAATTAAGATCATTAAGGTTCGAAGATGTATCTTACAATTAATTTGTACATAAGAAGATGGAAGAGTTCGAACCAGAACATAACGGTGGCTTTTATATTCCAATAGCGCAACTTACCACAATCGAGTAGATGAACTGTCTGTAAAAGTAGATGTTCCTCTCTATGCAACTTCATTTCTTTTAAAGCGTTCCACAAGCGTTCTATACTTCTGACAATGTCATCAAATGTGCCATCGAATATGTAGAAATTAGCAATTTCCAATTTTAAGTCGACTGCAAATACATTTAACCAAAACAGATCTCGCCCATTTACTATACTAATAATCATTGATTTCAACAGAATCACATCGCACCATCGCGATTTTATTATTATGTAAAGTTCGTTGGAGTTTAATTGGGAATAGAACACGAACCCTTGAATCCACTTGAGCAGTCGACATATTATCGTGTCTCCGAACTTATAAACAGATTCTAGAATGTTTAATTCTTGCGTGAATAATTGATAGATCATAATAAAAAAAGTTCCACATAGTTCATTTTTATCATCAATCTCTATCAAATTTGGGAGAATAGACTTTGCTTTCAACGTTAACGACGCCTGTATCTCATTCCCAGAGTTCCTTGTGTGGAGTGACATAGAGGATGTGGAAGGTCGGGAAGGCAGAAGCTTCTTGTAATTCATAACATTTCGCTAAAAAATAGAAACAACAGAGCAGACACTTAAATACCTTCGCAGGAAACGATCTGATTGGCTAGCTAACGTGGTTGCTAATTGGCTAATTTATAAATTTCGGACCCAAAATGGTTAACACTCCCGCTAGTATGGCGTGATAAAAATACCAGCTTGTGCTAATGGAAAGCGGATAGCGAGGGCCTAGTAATCTATTCATTAGGGAGGGCCCAACTACCAAGAAAGTACTTTCTTTGCCAAGGTAACTCGCACTGACACACCTTCACACCACCATAGATAGGCAAACATTAATCCTACTTAGTGTTTGTAATTTGTTGCACGCCAGATGATGGCCCTCTCACACTCACTGAATCGAATGAATGCGAATATCTATTAGCTTAATGCGAATAGCTGGTAAGCTGAATGATTTTTTAGTTATTGCTACTTCCGACTGTTTAGTAGAGTTGAATGCTCTAATAGTATGTTGAATGTATTTAATTAAAATTGTAGAGGAAAGTTAATAATGTTTTGGCAACATTTATGCTGAGTGAAATTGAGATCAGCCCATTTATTGTCATAGAGGATATCTGTTTGGCATATATAATTTGAAAATACTGTAGAAAGCATGACAGATATACACTAGGGCGGTGCGTTTTTTATTTTTTTTTTCAATTTCATTGTTCTACCGGTGCGCAAAAGTTGTCAAATAATAAAAAATTAAGGCAAAAAAATTTCTCTGAATTTCTTTGGAATCTTGACGGATCCCAAGGGGGTTGAAATTTTGAGCCTTTGCGTTGCACCTAAATGAAATTTACAACAATATAAAGGTCAATGACTCAAGAAAGAACTTCCTGCATGCACCAAATGTCATGAAATGGGTCCAAACTTAGTTAGATACCAAAATTTTGATTTTGGGATCAAGGGAACTAGTGCCACAGGAACATGGCCAGCGATTTTCGCGATGGAGAACTTTTACAGTAGTTCTCCTACTGCATTAACATTATGCTCATTAGAATCGCAACGACCGACTTGTGGGGGTAGACACCATCAAAACAAGCGTAGAGCGAATAGTTCTTAAGATATTGCAGAAAATGTTAAGTCCGTCTCAAGTCAACGTTAAGTGCCTTGATGATTTTTAGACAGATACACTAAAAATGTTGCTTTTAATTATCTTAAGGCATCAAAAATATAGGCCTACACAGCACTGCAACGAATTGATTTAATGTATACAGACACCTTCAAAATGAAAGAGTAGTGATTAGTTCTCTACACAGTAGTTTTTGTACAAAATATCTGGAATGGATCAACTCAATAAATCAATAAAGAATCAATTATTGGTGGACATAGTCTTGACATATTGTAAAATAATCAAGACCTACTGTAATGACTCTTCTCCTTTTTTGAAGGTGTCTACACCAACTACATCGATCATTTCTGTGGTGTGTTTATTCTTGATTCCTGGAGATAATTCAAAGTATAATTTTTAGTGTACAGTAATTGTCCATATCACATCAAGGCACTAATGTTGACTTGTGCCGGACTTCACATTTTCTGCAATATCTAAAGAACTATTCGCTCTGCGATTGTTTTGATTGTGTCTACCCCGGCTTGCGGCTCTAATTAGCATAATATCAATGCAGTAGGGAGAAATAAAAGTTGTCCATCGCAAAAATTTAGAATAAGAGTCACTTGCGCCAAAGGGTAGGTTCTGGCCATGTGCCTGTGGCATTAGTTCCCTTGATTCCAAAATCAAAATTTTGGTATCTAACTAAGTTTGGACACATTTGATGACATTTGATGCAAGCAGGAAGTTCATTCTTGAGTCATTGATCTTTCATTAGTGTGTTATATTGTTATAAATTTCATCGTGGTGCATCGCCAAGTCTCAAACTTTCAACCCCCTTGGGATCCGTCAAGATATCAATGAATTTTAGGGAAATTTTTTTGCTTTAATTTTTTACCATTTGGCGACGTTTGCGCACTGGTAGAACAATGAAATCGAAAAAAAGTAAAAAACGCATATACTTGTTATATATACACTTGTTTGATAAGTAGGCCTACTGTATAAGTTGTTCTGCAGATAAAAAGTTAACTGACACTCAGATTTTGTAACTGAATAATCGATTTTGTAACTGGACAGTCTGATCTGCTCTTGGTTACTAAGATTTGTTACATGGTGCTTGGATTTAGCACTGGTTAATTGGATTTGGAACTGGGCAGTTAAATTTGTAACTGTGTGCTCAGATTTGTAACCATTTGCAACAAATAATAACCAGGGATTTCAGACTGTGACATGGTGTTTATATTTTTGTAACCAAACATACTGCTTTGCAACCAGGAAAACAGATTTGTAACCAGGTACTCAAAATCGTAACTAGGAACACCAATTCGTAACCAGACGCTCAGATTTGTAACCAGAGACTCAAATTTGTTACAGGACTCTCATATTTGTAACTAGAGATTCAGATTTATAACCAGGAACTCAAATTCGCAACCTCTGGTAGTTGACTGTTTTATGAAATAAAAGGTTGGTGTTCGCGCTTTCAGACCTTTAGCAGTTTAACCTGCCAAATTTGGATGTCTTCTAGATAATAAATCGACTTTAGCCTATGACGAGTATTTGATACACTACATTAGCCGAAGCCAGTCTATGCGCGACCATTCACCCGCTGGATATACCCGGGAGACTGGATTCGGAAGCCTAACCTGATTGCGATGTAGGCCTACTGTATTATTCGACTGATCGTAATATATAATCTCTGACAAATATTATTCACTTTCGGGAAATATTAACAGTTCCTTTAGGACGTGGCGCTCTAAATATGTAAACAGAGTTATGACTTAAACTAGACACAACGGGATGGCTATGGATTTACGTATATAGCGCATTCTTTAGGAGATGCTTTGTTATCAGTCACAATCATACACACTACTGCACAATGCTGCACACCGATCTGCCGACCTTCACTAATTTTAGTCACATATAAAGAGAACAACAACCGACTCATGTAGTGCCTATGAAATAGCATTAGATTCACTCCAAAACCACTTTAATGTAAGTCGCAATTGTTATATGTAACCGGTCTCTCTAACCTTCAGTATATCAAGAAGATTGGGGTTTCTGATTATTGATCGATATTATCCAAATATAATAATATTCCATCAACCGATATAATTAATGACCGACAGTAAATAGCAGTAAAAATGCGGTGTTTGTAGTTGACAATATGATTAGGTGAGTTATGTTATGATTGATTTGTTAAGATAACAGATATATGTTTCTGTGATTAAGCCTACTAATGTTGGGCTAAAGCCTGAAAACACAGAGATTCCAAAGCCGGTCTTCTGGGCTCAGGAAAAAAGGTAAACATTGACCCATAATGCATTGCGCGATTTCCCGGAGGTTTCTGTACAAAAAGCAGGAGAATCGCTCTGATTGGTTGACCGAACAAAGAAACAACAGAGAACAAGGAAAAAGCTACACGTGTACAGATCAGCTGTTAGCTGTCGTCATAGTAACTACACTGTTTCAAGAGGATTTAGCGTATTGCGACATAGAATTGCTAGTTATGTCCGCCAAAGTACACATACAGAAGAAATGGCTTTTTATGTCCACTAAAACACCAGTACAGTAAGGAAACGGCTTTTGATGTCCGTTAAAACACCTACAGAGTACTTTGCGTTAAAAATAACCGGCTAATTCTGCAAAAGCTTTTACACCGCTCCCAGAAAATGGGATTTAAGTCTATAAAATATAAAAATCACAGTTTCTAAAATATAAAAATACTCTAAACAGTTAGTCTTTCTTACGCGGACGGCGTTTACGCAGCTTTTTGAGGCTATCAAGAGTCCTTTTCTCTTTGGGGCGAGCCACTTTACTAGGAGGGCTGTAACTCCTGGGCGAAGGGTGCAATACAATTGCGTCGGAAGGTTTAGGGTTACGGTCGATGTCTCGTCCATTTCGATATGCTTCTCCTCGCGCTGATTTTCCTCCGCTTATCGTTGGATGCATTCGTCCAAAACTCTTGCAGAGAATAGGGTCGTCCAAGTTCGATATCCTCTTAGAGATTCTGAATTTCCTGATCGAACTGAGATAAAGTTAATTCGTTTACCGCTTGGACTTGCTGCTGCAATTTACGTTTCTCTAAACAATTGTAGGTTCATTTTCCGATCTTTTGACGAATAGTGTCCAACACGTTTCATACAATTCTTTCCTCCGCCTCGGTGACAGGTGGTATCGGGTTAAACAGGGACGATGATACGGTTGAATAACGATATTAGATGTCCGCGTCCCAATCCGGCTAGGTAAGATGGGCGAATATCTAGGGAGCCCACAACCGGAGTGCCACCGACTAACTGTTCGGGTAGCACTAGATCTTTGAACAGTGAGTACAGTTCGGGAGGATCCGTGATACTATTAGGATCAAGAGTCATGAGGTCTAACTAGGGAATGAGGAGGTCTGACCGAGTATTCCGGAACTCTGATCATAGGTTTATTTAAGGATCGTTTGAATCGAACGAGCGTAGGTGATACATCGAACAAGTTTCGCTCGAACTTCCGTAAATATAGCGAGTAAAACCGTGTTAAAAGCAACGTCTCCACGGATGTTTATGTCTTTCCGTATGTTGGTTGGGTCTTGGGCATTCATCGCAATAATACCAAAGACGCACGTCTTGTAGGGGAAACGCGGGTGATATTTATTCGGTTTTACAACATTTCTCTCAAGAACTCCAAATATACGTTGGAATTACTGCGTTTATCCGGTTCTTTAACGTCTTCTCTTTCGAGTCGATTTCGAATAGAATTTTCTCATTCGATTTTCAGTTTATCGTTCCGACTCCGCTGGCAGGATACTCAAACAGTACCATTTCCCTTTCGGTGTCGACATCGTCCGTATCGGGTAAATCGATAGGATGACCAGTAGTTAAGAAGTCCATACACGTACCATTACGATGCGTATAGCGAGCAGTGAATTTTCGATAGTCCAATTCATGCGTAAGTTGCTCCTGGGACATTGGCAGTTCGATATAACGACCATCGTCCTCCGTAGTAGTTGGACCAGCATCGCCGCGTATCAAGCTATCAACAAACGCTTGTAAAGGTAGAGTATATCGCTCCCTGATACCAAGATCATCTTCTATCAACTCAGTCATATCTGCTATATGAGTTTATCAATATTATAATGAGTTTATATTTAGGCTAGCGGGCGTCGCTGCCTACCCCTCTCGGCCCCCGGACAGCGCAAGATCCTCAGCGCTGGTGTACTTTCGCCGATGTGCCTATCGCCAACGTCGTAGCTGCACAACAACCACAACAACCAGCGCGAGTCACTCCACCGTCCGTCCCAAAGGCTTAGATTTACTTCAGGTTCTTACTGGAGAGTTAGGGCTACTTTCACAATTGCGACTCGCTACTGTAAACACACTTTAGTAGTAACATTCACCTATAAACGCACAAATTCCACGCAACTGTCACAAATTGTACACATTCGGGCCATTTGTACGTTAGTCAGTGCCTTCCAGAATGCCACGTTATTATTGGGTATCCTGGGATACTAGCAGTGTGCTATTTATTCCTTATGTTATTCAATGGGGCAAGCCTTTATTGTTCTTTTAACTCACTTCTAATTCTAGCGTGGTTGTTGCCATGGTGACATTATGGAAAGCTAGCGGTAGAATTAGGGTAATTCTCATGCATACAGATCTGGGATGCTATTTAATAGTAATTCTTTAATTGTCAATATTCCTCTTTATACATGATTTTATGAATTTTATCGGCTATTGACTATATATTGGAGATTCTCGCACACTAATACACTTAATAGGGTGAATCTCCGCTCCCATGATCTATTAATTTATGGAATTTTGGGAATGTTATAAATTGTATAAAAATGACAATTTATCAAATTCATTAAAATATGAATTTAAATTTATTCCCGTAAATTTTATTATTTAATATTAAATAGACACAATTTTATTCCAGAACATATCTGGGGACTGGGATCCTTGATTCTAGGAAATTGGTCCTTTTAAGAATATCGGTAAGTGCTACGATATCTTAATAGACTAGAATTTTAAAGGATCTAAAATTTGACAGATTTTATAAATATTAATAATTAATATTTAGGATGGGCACCAGTTTATTCCAGAACTTGTCTGGGGACGTTAACCACTGATTCTAGAATTTTGTCTTTCAAGTATATCGGTGGGTGCCGCGATATCTTAATCGACTAGAATTACAGATGGTCAAAGGGTTTAACAGATTTATTTTGCGTTGTACGCTACTGTTAAAGGGACATCACGCTACTATATGTATTATTTAATATACGGTATGAGAGCAATATCGCACGAAGCAATGTCAGTGAGAAGAGGCAAGTCGTTTCCAAGGTCTACCCAGAGCTTGGTTTAGCCGAGACACGAGGATCTGAATTTTGCATTCCTAATACTCTACTTACCAATAATACTTAAATATAGTAGGAGCTTTATTGTACTTTAATAAGTACGGATATTTCATCTTACTGTAGTTACGTATTTGTAATGTAATACGGACAGTAAGGAAAGAGAAAAATAATTATTTCTCGCCGTCGCACGTAAATATATAATATATAAGTAATTAAGTAATAAACGCGAATATATATTGCACTAATCTACTAAATAATCGCTAAAATAACATTCTACTAAATAAAATTAAAGAAAACGATTATAATAAAATTACATAATAATACATACATAAATATAAAATAATAAGAATATAAAATAATATAGTCACACACCCACTCCAGACGTTGTTACGTTGGGGAGTCCCTAGATGTTTGTTGGATTAGGGAGGTGGTCGTGGGAAGAGTATCTTGCCTTCCATAGTTTCCGGACAGTTCTCGGTCTCTTTCCAGTAAACATAAACGACCAACTGGGCGATTGAGCTGCTGTGTCTCGAAGACAATTCCAGGTTTCCTCTTCGTCCTGGAATAGTGACGATAGAAACATCGCTTCAAATACACGACGGCCTTACAAAGCCGATTCCAGGATCTATAGTGGTCCATCGCTCCCGGCAGGAGAGGTGAGAGTCCCGGCGAGACGTCTGGTGTTCCAGATCTCCAGTCTCTCTCTCTGATCTCCACAACAGATCGGTTCGCGGTGGGGGAGTTTAGATCCACAGCGTCGTCCCTGGCAATGTGTAGTACAGACAGATCTATCACGGGTTTAAATAACCTTGATTTACTCGTCCGGGTTTTAGGTTTGACTTTCTCCGCTCCCTTGGCTTGTCTAATCTCAGCCGTGGTAAGATGGGGAGGCCATTCATCTTCTTTACTTAGGAAGTCGGGTCCACCTAACCAGTCTGGAGTATCTGTCAGTTCTTGAGGAGTTGCTCCTCTGGAAGCGATGTCGGCTAGATTAATCGTCTCGGGGCAATGTCTCCATTGATCTACATTGGAGTTAATATCGTCATTATCTGAGGAGTATGGTGTTCCCTCAGTTGGGTCGTCAACTTCACTGCTCTCCACTTCCCATTCACTTATTGATATACCTGTTCTTTTGGTAACCTTTCCATGAGAGTTCTACGGGAAGGGCCAGTAAAGTACCAACCTACTCTAGTTCTTCCCGTATAGGCTTGTAGTGGTTGCGGTTGAGCAGGCCGTTTCTCCAATGTCTCAAGCGCCTCATGCGCATTTTGGCCGATGAGTATTTGCACTCCAGGGTAATCTGTGTTGAATCTAGGTATATTAAGCTGCTGGGTGGAATCGTCCTCATCCCAGTTATAAGGTTCTACTTGGCTGGTAGCGAAGTTCTTTATCGCCACCATTTTTACTGACCTTATACTGTGTTCTCCTAGTTCATCCTGGGGGGTGGACAACGCACCTACATAATAATCCGCTATTACTGTAGATTTCCAAACCTGCATAATTCCTGACATGTTTAACTTAGTTCGGAACTTGGGTTGTCCAGCAAAGATGTCTTCGGCTAGTTCTTTGTCGATGAATGTTCCTGTGCTACCGGAGTCAAGGAGGGCGTTCACTATATAACTCCTTTTAGGTCCGTGGACCCTCAACTGTACTACAGGAAATTCTCGGATTCCTACATTGGAAGTTGGTGCTTTCCAAGATGGTTGTCGGTCAGAAGTAGTTAGGGGGAGCTCGCTGTCGGTGTCCTTTTCATACGTAAGTGCTCGATACACTGCGGTATTTATCAGGTAACAGGATTCGTTTTCGTCGGAGAATTCGTCCGTATAGAATCCTTCCATCTCAGAACTTTGGTCAGTGTCGTTCACATCACTGAATTGGACATGTAGTTCGGACTCACTTACCTGACTCGGGCTGTTTCGCTCGAATTCAGTGTGCAACAAGATATGATGTTTCGCACCGCACTTTGCACACCTTGCGTCGGAGTAACAGGTTCGCCGTTGGTGTCCTTGTCTGAGGCAATTATAACACAACCGCTTATCCCACATGACTTCCCGTCTATCCGTTAATGATTTCTTTAGGAATTCATCACACACATTCAAACGGTGGGGCCCGTCACACAGCGCACATTTCGGTTTGATGTTACTTACCTTATTTTGAGTAACGTTGTGCACACTCGTTCTTTCTTCGGGCTTTCTTACCTGAATTCTCTTAGGAGACGTAGGAGGGGTTTTTCTTACCTGTTCTCTCCTGTCATTGGTTCGAGACCTGAATTTACTTACGTCTTTAGGCGTTTTGTTGACATAATAAGATCTTTCAGTGTCTTTCCCGCTGTCCTCTCCTTGAGAAGCCTGGCTTTCGCCGTCGTCGGTATAACACACTGGTGTTACCTTTCTCCTAGAAACGGGTTTCTCACTTACCTTGTTTTCCGGTGTCTTCTCTCTGGACTGCTTTAGGAGCTGTAATTTCACTTCTCCATCTAAGAATGACATGAGATCAGCCATGGTAGGGTCTCGTCGTTGCTGTTCCATCATATATAACACTTTCTTATCCCAGCGTGTACCTACTCCACCCTTCGGTAAAGTAGAGGCCACGGCTCCAATAACCATAGAACTCTGATATTCATGAGACTTACCTAGCCAATCTAATTGTCTACAGATCTCCTGAATCTCATCGGAAAACTCTATAATCCCGCTGCTAATGAATTTTCGGGGCGCTACCAATTTTGCATACAAATACCTAGCTATGTTATTCCTATTACCATACCTGATGTTTAGGGTATCCCAAACTTGTCTTAATCCATCTGGATGTCCAATAAACTTTAACGCCATTAACTTGGGAGATCCTTCCAAGCACTCGATGAGGAATCTAAGTTTCTCTCCGTTAGATAGCACAGAGTTCTGTATGTTATCTTTGTAATATTCATTAAAAGGTAACCATTTCATCTCATCTCCATTGAACTTGACGATCTCTCCCACCTTTACCGCTTGACGGGCTTCGGTTCTAGCCATTTGACGCGTAAAACTTTCTTGGGCCATCGTGTTATTTAATATCGAGTTATCGGTATATAAATTTCTCGGATTATGATCAAGTCTATATGGAATATCATTGTCAACAGGTTTATAATTACCCTTAATAGGGTTTACTATAGGAGTTTCCACTTCACTAGCAGTATAGATGCGTGTAGGCTCCACACCTTGCGCATGAAATACTTCAGACCTAACAGGTTGACACATTGTTACAGGGGGTGGTGGTATACCCTTTTGGAGATTTACTAGTTTGTCGCGTTCTAACGCGATACTTTGCTGCACTTCTTGCAACTCTAACCTACCCTCTCTAATTGTTCCCTTTAACTGCTGCACAGTCTCCCCCATCTCCTGGACCTGCTGAGAGGAGCAAGAACGGTGTTCCCTCAGCTGCCCGAGCAGGAGACCCATCTCCCATCGTCCCTCATCTACCCACTCGACCGCCGAAGCGGGAGGCGCCAACGTTGTAGCGGGCGGACGAGGGACAACGGGCGACAAATCATTAATATTTCGCTCGGAGTCCAGGACATGAACATTTTCAGGGGTGGTTCTGTGGGGCACAGGTAGCTTAGTGCTGTGCAGAGGGAATTTAGAGGTAGGTTCAGGGAGTACAGGTGTCTCTATCACCGAAGGGGTGGCTTCGAGAACAGGCCTAATTATTTCAGGCTCATCTACTATAGTAGGGAGTCTTTCTATTTTAATTATTTGGTCTGTGGGTTCTGTACTACCTAAGCCTGTGTTAGTTAGTTGCCTGCTAACAGCTGGGGGCAAATCAGGCAATTTCTGACGGTGGGACATTCTTCTACGTCTGCTTAGACGAGATCTATTTCCTCCGCCTTCAGGATCGGTGGTATCGCCTTCATCAGATGATGTATATCCCTGTCTTTTGGGAGTAGATCGATTCATCATCTGCATATTACTAGCTGTTAACTGTTTATTGAAGTTGTCTTGCCTCTCTTGAAGATTTTCCAACTCTAGTTGGGTTGTCTCTTCAGATGCCCTCCGTTCTGCTTCTGCCACTGCTATCTTTCTTTCCGCTTCGGCCGCTTTTCTTTCCGCTTCTGCCGCTGCCACTTTTCTTTCCGCTTCTACTGTTGCCACTTTTGCCTCTACCACTGCCTCTGCCGCTTTTCTATCCACTTCTGCCGCTTTTCTTTCCGCTTCTGCCGCTGCCACTGCTGCTGCTGCTGTCTTTCTATCTTCTATACGTTTTTTCTTTACTTGTTCTTCTTGAACCTTAGCGATGCGGATGCTTTCATCAAATTTAGCTTGGTTTGCAGCTATCATATCCGCATCGATTGCGTCCAACACAAGCTTGGCTCCTTCACTATTAGGGCTAAGTCCATCCAGCCGTCTCCTCAACTCTTCGTCACCTACAAATCATTGATAGTCTGACAGATAGATGTCAATAGCATCCCTCTTATGCGGTTTCTCTGCTGTCGCTTCGCTTTCCACTTGGGAAAAGGTAGCGTCTGTTGATTCCCCATGGGTTGAGCGCTCATCCAACTGAGATTTCCACGGGGCAGTTCTTTGAACTTGGAGACTTACCTGCTGTAACCAAGTCTTTACGGCAACTTGCAACGACGTGTCTTGTCTTCTTTTCGAAGCCTCCTCAAAGGCAGATAAGATTAGTCTGATTCTTAGAATTCTTTCTCTAACTTGATAAAGCTGCTCTCCCTGCTCTTGAGGTCCTTGTGGTTGTCGAAACAATTGTTCCTCTAATCGCTCCATAGAGCTGAAGAATCCCTGTACGTATCCGGCTGCTGACCTCTTCCATACAGCTGGATCGCTAGTTTCCTTTGTCACTCCCATCCTGTGTATGTCTTCCCAGGCAGCTTCCGATAAGTCAAACGGGAGTCCGGGTCCGGGGAAGTTCCATTGCGACTCGACAATAGACTTCAGTTCTTCCCTTGTATATCCCGCATAACTATCCTTGGTCGATCGCTTACTTCTCGCCCAATCAATCTGGTGTTCCTCCACCGCAATCAATACCCTAGTGAGTACGGCTGCAGGAAGGATGAGAAGGGGATCCGAATAAACCGCATCTGCCATCTTAGCTCCGCGCTCGGGTGTCAGCTCTACAGTATCCGCACCACTGGAGCTGTCGGGCCGCTGAGAAATAAGTTCTCGGCTCGAGTGTTGCTGCTGTTCCGCTTCTTCTTGGTCCCGCTTGACTTGGGCTCGAGTGCCTATGATAGACCTACAATGTTGGACTAGCCTAGGGTCTGATATTACTACTGGGGGAATGATCTTTCTTACAGTAGGAGGTGAATTGAACTTCGGTCTCACACGTTCCACACTCCTGTCTGGGTCACAGATGGTTGTATCTAGGAGACTGTCTGACAGGTTTTGCTTTGTGTCAGACATGTTTGTTTGTACAGTTGAATGCCTACTACTATATTACAGTTAAAGCAAGTCTAGTAATTCAGTATCACTGTTAGCCTAGTAATTAATTACCGATACTGCTACTCAGTGTAGCGTGATATATATATATAATATATTAGAATACCGGTATACACTTATAGTATATATATATAAGTATTATTACAGACTAGGTTTGTCACAGAATACCGGTATGTAATCTCAGCACAAATATATATAAATATATAATAGGCCTATC
Organism: Nemertoderma westbladi; assembly: GCA_032718475.1. Lineage (NCBI taxonomy): Eukaryota > Metazoa > Xenacoelomorpha > Nemertodermatida > Nemertodermatidae > Nemertoderma > Nemertoderma westbladi. Next base: position 52,210 of record JAUCBJ010002801.1, on the reverse strand, counting down.
GTGAATACCGGTATACAGCTTACACTTATAGTATATATAAGTATAATTATGGACTAGAATTAATTACAAAATACCGGTATAATTTCAGCCTAAATTTATAGAAATAAATATAATAAGCCTATTGTAAATACCGGTATGTCAATTATTTTAGAATAATTGAATTTCTGAATTTTAGGGTTACTTGGTTACTTTACTTTACTTTATCACCGTTATTTAAGCAGTAGTCCAACTGATATTAAGACCTAATTGTTGTATGACAGGCCTACTATTTATAAATCGGTTTGAGTTGATTTATAATATATATATACCCTTATAATGGGTTTTGTCAATGTTTGAAATAAATGTTATTATTTCTGGGAAGGAGTCACTACACAGAAGCTGTGCGCTCTCAGTGAAGTGCTACTTGTTGGACACTAAAACAAATAATTCTAATTTACCTAAGTTACTTAATACTACAAATTACGTACAATTCGGGGTGAGATTACAATCTCTAAATAAACACAAAAATTACACGTACGAATTTTTAGGGTAATTTTACAAGAAGTCTACAAACCAGCCTAACAAAGGGTTAGAATATCTGGTTATTACAACGGACAGGGTACTACGGTATTTGAAAATAATAAAGCAGTAGTAAATATACTGCGTTGTCCAGATAGGAAAAATACCACCGTCTGACGACTTATAGCCGTATAGCTATAAGTACTACGTTATGTATCACGGAGTGTTCCTACCTAGAAGTTAATTACCGCGGTCTACCAGAACCAACGTGCCTATTAACCACCTTACAACACAAATATACTGCCTACACACTAATTACCTTCGGAAAGCACTGTACACTAAACCCTAAATTAGGTACAAGTACTTATGCAACAAATAATCAGCAGTTAGAAATACTTGTACAGCTAAAAGAACCACGGTATCTGCTGGAGTGACCGGGGCACAAAATCACCAGTCTTTACCTACGCCAAGCAGCCCTGATGTAGTGCCGGGGTTAATTTAACTATAACGGTATGTATAACAAGCACAATTAATGTAGGAATAAACTTGGGGTTGTGAATGTTGCGAATAATCGCATAAACTCTGAATAATAAATATTACGCTACGCGTACAGACTACTCAAATAAAATACAGACCAAACTCTGGCAGACTACTATCAAGCCCAAACAAACTACAGTATATGCAGACTCCGAAATGGTTAGTTAGTATGCATTCTAACCGAGTAGTACGACTTATTCTTTCAAGGGGATTTACCTCACAGCACTGGAAGCCCCTACGTTCCTAACTAGTAATTTATCGGACATACACTCTACACACACCGCAATCTCTTCAAACTTAACAACAGCCAGACAACAATCCAGCCTACAAATTATCTAAATAAGAAATATTACGCTACCCATACAGACTACACATACAAAATACAGACCAAACTCTGGCAGACTACTATCAAGCCTAAACAAACTACAGTATATGCAGACTCCAAAATGGTTAGTTAGTATGCGTTCTAACCGAGTAGTACGACTTATTCTTTCGAGGGGATTTACCTCACAGCACTGGAAGCCCCTACTTTCCTAACTAGTACTTTTTCGGACATACGCTCTACACACACTACAATCTCTTCAGACTTATCAACAGTCAGACAACAGTCCAGCCTAAAAATTATCTGTATAATCTGGGCAGGCTTACACGTCTTCTGCTCAATATTAACCTACAAGTAAATAAATAAGTAAAATCTCAATAAAAACCAGGGCGGGCCCTCCCTGATTAAATATTAAGGCCTACCGGTATATAATTATCAAAATCGAATAATACTCCTGTACCTGTACTGCTGTAAGTACCGGTTCGGGTAGTTAGGTAGTCAGGCCTACTGGGTACTGGTTGACTGGTACTTCAGCTTTATTGCCTACTGCAATACAGAAGCAATAACCGTTATTGTTCTTACCAGAACAATATTAAACTGCATTTATTGCCTACACTGCAATCAGAATTTTATATCTGTTATTGTTCTTACCAGAACAATAGACAACTATATTTCTGAAGTTATATCTGTTATTGTTCGCGCTTTCAGACCTTTAGCAGTTTAACCTGCCAAATTTGGATGTCTTCTAGATAATAAATCGACTTTAGCCTATGATGAGTATTTGATACACTACATTAGCCGAAGCCAGTCTATGCGCGACCATTCACCCGCTGGATATACCCGGGAGACTGGATTCGGAAGCCTAACCTGATTGCGATGTAGGCCTACTGTATTATTCGACTGATCGTAATATATAATCTCTGACAAATATTATTCACTTTCGGGAAATATTAACAGTTCCTTTAGGACGTGGCGCTCTAAATATGTAAACAGAGTTATGACTTAAACTAGACACAACGGGATGGCTATGGATTTACGTATATAGCGCATTCTTTAGGAGATGCTTTGTTATCAGTCACAATCATACACACTACTGCACAATGCTGCACACTGATCTGCCGACCTTCACTAATTTTAGTCACATATAAAGAGAACAACAACCGTCTCATGTAGTGCCTATGAAATAGCATTAGATTCACTCCAAAACCACTTTAATGTAAGTCGCAATTGTTATATGTAACCGGTCTCTCTAACCTTCAGTATACCAAGAAGATTGGGGTTTCTGATTATTGATCGATATTATCCAAATATAATAATATTCCATCAACCGATATAATTAATGACCGACAGTAAATAGCAGTAAAAATGCGGTGTTTGTAGTTGACAATATGATTAGGTGAGTTATGTTATGATTGATTTGTTAAGATAACAGATATACGTTTCTGTGATTAAGCCTACTAATGTTGGGCTAAAGCCTGAAAACACAGAGATTCCAAAGCCGGTCTTCTGGGCTCAGGAAAAAAGGTAAACATTGACCCATAATGCATTGCGCGATTTCCCGGAGGTTTCTGTACAAAAAGCAGGAGAATCGCTCTGATTGGTTGACCGAACAAAGAAACAACAGAGAACAAGGAAAAAGCTACACTTGTACAGATCAGCTGTTAGCTGTCGTCATAGTAACTACACTGTTTCAAGAGGATTTAGCGTATTGCGACATAGAATTGCTAGTTATGTCCGCCAAAGTACACATACAGAAGAAATGGCTTTTTATGTCCACTAAAACACCAGTACAGTAAGGAAACGGCTTTTGATGTCCGTTAAAACACCTACAGAGTACTTTGCGGTAAAAATAACCGGCTAATTCCGCAAAAGCTTTTACAGTTGGTTCCTTATCGGGCCTTCTACTGTAGACCCCCGTCACTATTATTTATGTTTATTTCAAATTACAACAGGTACAATATTATTTTTGAGTCATGAATATGTCTTTCGTTAGCCTGGATGAGATACAGGGGATCTCTTTCCTCCTGTTGTACTCTTCTTTGAAGTCATGACTCTCGTACTGGTAAGCGACAATGTAGTTAACTCTCGTTAGGATCTGCTGTAAACTCAAACGGAAGCCCCATTTCTTTAGAGAGCCTTAGATAATGCCTCGATATACCAGGACCCCGTCTCTGCGTTCCTAAACGCGATGTGTTTCGGCGAGGCAGCATAGCAGATCAACATATCCTTGTCGCTGTTCATTTGCATAATTCCAAAGTCTGAATGCTCCTCCTGCCAACCGGGATCCGCTTCAGTTCCCCGACACACCTGGAATATAACAACTTTCGGTTTAGCCACCAGAGTTGGCGCTTCTCTCGGTCGGAATTTCGAGGTAATCATACAGGCATCGAAATCGTCGTCCACCGCATATATCGTATAATTGTCACAGTTATAATCGCGGCCGTAGCTAAAGACAGAGAAGATAAGCATGTCGTTGGATGTGTGGTCGAGTTTAGCAATGTGTTTAGCCAGATCATGAATCTCGCGCATAGTTAGGTCGTTGTAGAGAAAAACTGTGAAGCCGAGATGCTCCAAAGCCTCGAAGAAACTGTTACCATCGATGTCGGCTCCGGCTTTGTGTCTCGCTTCAGGGAGGAGTCGTGGACGTACGCGGTCAAAGTTAATCTCATTAATGATAATGGCGATACCCCGGTTGGGATTATCCATTCTGTAGCGGTAGACTTGGTCGTCTTCCTTCAGGATGGGGTGGGAGAGAATGGCAGGTCGGACGGCAGTGTCCAGTCGGTGAGATGTGTCGGATCTGTCGGATGGTTGGGTCAAACTCCAGCGGGTTGGGGGGCTGATACTGCTGAAGTCTTCGTAATTCATGGTGTAGTTTACCTTATTGGGCAGTTTGTTGGCCTTTATTAGAAAATATCTCGATACTTTACATTTTACAAACGTTATTTACCTAAATGGTGTCTACTTTAATAATATAATGAATTGGTACTAGTTTTCTAGAAGATAGTTTACATTCATCCAACATGATATTTTTTGTAGTAGCTACTCTTAAGGGGTTAATTCTCGATGATGATAGTGAAAAATATATAAATAGTTCGTTTCGTTGATTACATATGTATATTAATATTCTAAAAGTGATATATTATAAAAGTATAAATTATATTTCAAAGGCTATGAGTACCATCGGTACTAGGGTAGTTTAGCCCGTGTCACCATTATTCTGCCTTTTTTATAGTTGTTTTTGACTATTGATTTATGTTATGGAACGTTACAAAGGATATTCTTTCGTAATATATTCAGATTGACACCACTCATAAGAGTTCTTGAAAATAATGTTGTGCTACCGTGCATACAGTACAACGCAAATAACATTAATTTAAAAAAATAAGATTTTTTTTATTAAAAAAAATTACAGTAGCTACTATAAAAACACTAGCTACCACAAAAATTTAACATGTAATGAGTCTACAATAATATGTTCCAGAACATAAATCAATAACCAAAACAGTTATAAAAACCAAAACATAAACACCAAAACATAGTTGGTGTGCCGATAATCGTATGCGGTGAGACATTGTGGACCTTGATACCATTCCAAGACGTAGTCGTTGTCGCTGCTCCGGGGCGCTGTAAGCTGAATCTCCTTGGATTCTAAGCATATTGGTTCGTCTTCCAATTGCATAGCTGAGGTAGGTGCGGCTGTCTCCTCAAGCGAACCCACTGTCTGAACTTCCACGATAGAATAACCCGTGGGTATTCGAGGTCTTTGTATAACAGAGGAATGTAAGTTCTGTATACAAACGTCCTTGAAAATGGCGAATCCAGCGCTGTCTAACTTCTCAGCTGCTGAGTCTCTTAGGCTGAGCTTAGTCAGAGCGCGGTCCTTGAACTGACTATCAACGTTACGGAACGGAGTCAGAAAGCGCCTGAAACATTCGAAGCGGATGAATTTATTGTGTTCATCTAGCTTGGCGAGTTTGGTTCCAAGTATTAAGGGATGGGCGCGTATAGTACGACTGCACACATCGGCTAGCCAACCGGCAAGTGCGGCGTTTTCAAAGATCGTGTATATAGCTAAGGAGGGACGAAGTGGAACACTCATGAAGCTATACACGACACCTGGTGCTGTCAATGGTCCATCGAAGTATAATCGAGAATAATGATCTCCATATACTTGTTGATAGTTGATAGGATTTCCGACCTTGAAATTCCATCCGTATTCTTGAAAGGCAAGATGTCCGATGGAGGGTCGTTGTACTTTAGTGATGCCGCTGGGTGTATTGGCATACATAGTTCGAAAGAAACCTCGGCCTTCTGCCCAGGGAGCAATCAGCTGAGTATCTACGAAAGGATATGGGATATTCTTCATGTTCCTAAAGTCGTTTTGGAGATCTCCATAAACAGCTGAGCCGATTTTAAGTATTCTTTCGTTAAACAACATCTCGAGCACGGGCTGGGGTAACATCGATCCATCGATACCCATGGCTGGTTTGCGCTCGGTGTCAGTGACGTAACGCTGCACGAGTTCGAATTGTCCATGTCGGAGTTTCTTTTGTATCTCGGTGAGGGTCTCAAAAGAATAATCAATCACATCGGAACACGCTCGAGTAAATATGTGGGTAGAACCAGCTAGTCCTCGTATATGTATCATGCGCGTAGTTCCCAGTTCTCCAACCGGAACGCTACCTTCGTTATCGTAAGTGACAACTCCATACATCTCGATAACGTTAAGAGTTTCGTTCCACTCTTTAGTGGCGTTTTCTAGAGTCATTCCCACTGGATGCCACAAGGTGGCGCATTCGTTAGCATTAGGTAGATCTCTATACTTCAAATACTGTGTAGTATATGTTTCTACATCTCCATATCGTTGTATTCTTTCCTCCTTGAATAACACGTCGAGATTCCAGTGGACTAATCGAGTTTTGATAAATCCATTGAGATTATACGGAGGTATTGTATCTTTCTCTATTCTGGAAACATTATAGGGTTTTCGGAAGGAGTTTACTTTCACTAACTGATCCAGATGTTTCTGCAGTTGTTCGAGTTCGACAAGATCGAGAGGATTTATTAGTGGTAGAAACCTTAGACTATGTGTAGGATCTTCCGGTTTTACCATGTAATATTGAGTTAGATTGACATAATAAGGGTGATCTTTGATCCCATAAAACGAGTTCGGTAAAGGTCTAGCGCGTATGTTGACCTCGTGTACCATACGACGGACAAGATCCACTCTATTGTCCGGAGGTTCAACGAGTATACCGTCGACACGAGCGGCCTCGATTGGCGGACGTTGCAACATAGGAGCGTCAGCGATAAGATCTCGAGATCTTAGGTTGATATCAACCGGTTGAGGTTGTGCCGTGGCGAAGAGTTTGTCTCCGAAATGAGGAACCATCGAAGGATGGATGATGGTTTTAGAATAGAGATCAGTCATAAGGATTTGAGCTTCTGGCTGGGCTAAAGCTGCTTCTTCTCTCTCATCCATTTCTATGTGTTTCTCTTCGAGCTGATTTTCCTCCGCTTGTTGTTGTAAACGCTCGTCTAGGAACTCTTGCAGAGAATAGGTTCATCCACGTTTGATGTCTTCCTCGAGGTTCTGGATTTCTCGATCGAACTGGGGTAAAGCTAATTCTTTCACCGCTTGGACTTGTTGCTGCAATTTGCGTTTCTCTAGACAATCGTAAGTTCCTTTTCCGATCTTCTGCCGAATAGCGTCTAACGCGTTTCGTACAACGCTCTCCTCGACTTCGGTGACGGGTTGTATCGGGGTTAAACCGGGACGATTGTACGGGTTGAACGGCGATATTAGATGCCCGCGTCCCAATCCGGCTAGGTAGGAAGGGCGAATATCTAGCGAGCCCACTACCGGAGTGCCACCGATTAATTGTTCGGGTAACACAAGATCTTTAAATAGTGAGTACAGTTCAGGGAGATCCGTTATACTATTAGGATCAAGCGTTTGAGGTCTCACTAAGGAATGAGGAGGTCTGACCGAGTATTCCGGAACTCTGATCATGGGTTTATTTAAGGATTGTTTGAGTCGAGCGAGCGTAGGTGATACGTCGAACAGGTTTCGCTCGAAACTTCCATAAGTGTATCGTGTAAAACTGTGTTTAGCGCAACGTTTCCGCGGATGCTTATGTCTTTCCGTTTGCTGATTGGGTCTAGGGCATTCATCGCAGTAATACCAAAGACGCACGTCCTGCAGGGGAAACGCGGGTGATCGTTCTCCAGTTTTACAATATTCCTCCATCTGTTCGAAGCTATCTGGGACGACAGGTAGCGGTCGATCGGCGGTAAGATACATCATAGTGAAATAGAGCCGTTTGAGTTCTATCATAGGGTCATGATGTATACCTTGAGGATATCGAGTGTTAGATTTTGTTGACTGGCAATATTGAGATATGTTTCTCTCAAGAATTCCAGATAATCGTTGAAGTCGCTGCGTTTATCCGGCTCTTCAACGTCTTCTCTTTCGAGTCGGTTCCGAATAGAATTCTCGTGTTCTATTCTCGGTTTATCGTTCCGACTCCGCTGGGTATGATATTTAAATAAAACCATTTCCCTTTCGGTGTCTACATCTTCCGTATCGTGTAAATCGATAGGATGGCCAGTAGTTAAGAAGTCCATATACGTACCGTTACGATGCGTATAGCGAGCGGTGAATTTTCTATAGTCCAATTCACGCGTAAGTTGCTCCAGGGACATTGGCGGTTCGATATAACGACCATCGTCTTCCGTAGTAGTTGGACTAGCTTCGCCGCGTATTAAGCTATCAACAAACGCTTGTAAAGGTAGAGTATATCGCTCCCTGATACCAAGATCATCTTCTATCAACTCAGTCATAGCTGCTATATGAGTTTATCAATATTATAATGAGTTTATAATTAGGCTAGCGGGCGTCGCTGCCTACCCCTCTCGGCCCCCGGACAGTGTAAGATCCTCAGCGCCGATGTACCGTCGTCGCTGTGTTTTTCGCCAACGTAGTAGCTACACAACGACAATGATAACCAGCACGAGTCACTCCACTGTCCGTCCCAAAGGGTTAGATTTACTTCAGGTTCTTACTGCAGAGTTAGGGCTACTTTCACAATTGCGACTCGCTACTGTAAACACACTTTAGTAGTAACATTCACCTATAAACGCACAAATTCCACACAACTGTCACAAACCGCACACATTCGGGCCATTAGTCCATTAGTCAAGTGCCTTCCAGAATGCCAAGTTATTATTGTGTATCCTTGGATACTAGCAGTGTGCTATTTATTCCTTATGCTATTCAATGGGGCAAGCTTTATTGTTCTTTTAACTCACTTCTAATTCTAGCGTGGTTGTTGCCATGGTGACATTATGGAAAGCTAGCAGTAGAATTAGGGTAATTCTCATGCATACAGATCTGGGATGCTATTTAATAGTAATTCTTTAATTGTCAATATTCCTCTTTATACATGATTTTATGAATTTTATCGGCTATTGACTATATATTGGAGATTCTCGCACCTTAATATACTTAATAGGGTGAATCTCCGCTCCCATGATCTATTAATTAATGGAATTTTGGGAATGTTATAAATTGTATAAAAATGACAATTTATCAAATTCATTAAAAAATATGAATTTAAATTTATTCCCGTAAATTTTATTATTTAATATTAAATAGACACAATTTTATTCCAGAGCATGTCTGGGGACTAGGATCCTGAATTCTAGGAAATTTGTCCTTTTAAGAGTATCGGTAAGTGCTACGATATCTTAATCGACTAGAATTTTAAAGGATCTAAATTTTAACAGATTTTGATTTATAGATTTTCTAGAGTTAACTTGTAAGTATTTACTCTATTGTATTTGTTTGACAGATTTTATAAATATTAATAGTTAATATTTAAGATGGGCACCGGTTTATTCCAGAACTTGTCTGGGGACGTTAACCACTGATTCTAGAATTTTGTCTTTCAAGTATATCGGTGGGTGCCGCGATATCTTAATCAACTAGAATTACAGATGGTCAAAGGGTTTAACAGATTTATTTTGCGTTTTACGCTACTGTTAAAAGGACATCACGCTACTATATGTATTATTTAATATACGGTATGAGAGCAATATTGCAAGAAACAATGTCAGTGAGAAGAGGCAAGTCGTTTCCAAGGTCTACCCAGAGCTTGGTTTAGCTGAGACACGAGGATCTGAACTTTGCATTCCTAATACTCTACTTACCAATAATACTTGAATATAGTAGGAGCTTTATTGTACTTTAATAAGTACGGATATTTCATCTTACTGTAGTCACGTATTTATAATGTAATACGGACAGTAAGGAAAGAGAAAAAGAATTATTTCTCGCCGTCGCACTAAATATATAATATATAAGTAATTAAGTAATAAGACTAATATATATATTGCACTATTCTACTAAATAATCACTAAAATAACATTCTACTAAAATAAAATTAAAGAAAACGATTATAATAAAATTACATAATAATACATACAGAAATATAAAAATGATGAAAATATATGAAATAATATAGTCACACACCCACTCCAAACGCTGTCACGTTGGGGAGTCCCTGGATGTTGGTTGTATTAGGGAAGTGGTCGTGGGAAGAGTATCTTGCCTTCCATAGTTTCCGGAGAGTTCTCTGTCTCTTTCCAGTAAACATAAACGACCAATTGGGCGATTGAGCTGCTGCATCTCGAAGACAATTCCCGGTTTCTTAAAGTTACGTCGCATGATGACGAGTTCTACCGATCGCACCAAACCATCATCCGAGATATGAGTCTCGATGATACGACCTGTCTGCCACCGCTTATGTGGAAGATCTGAATCCACAATAAGGACCATGTCTCCTGCGCTGACGTTTTCTTGCTGCGCAAACCACTTAGTTCGAAGTTGTAGCATAGGCAGATAATGTTTTTCAAAATGGTCAGCGAAATGGCGGGATAACAACTGCATAAGTTGCCAAGTTTGCCGGCAGTATTCGTCTCCGTCCGTGATATCCGATCGTGGGAGCATGGCTACAGGTTTCTTCAGTAGGAAGTGCGCGGGTGTTAGCGCTTCCAGGGAATCGGGACTCGATGAGACTGGCATAAGCGGTCTCTCGTTGAGATAGGTGGCGATTTCCTCCATTAACATCCGCAAAAGTTCGTCGGTGAGATACGCGCGGCAAGGCACTATAAAGTGAAATGTGGTCTTCACGCTTCTGATTAATCTCTCCCAACTTCCTCCCCACCACAGGGCGTCGACGGCGTTGAAGGTCCAGCTAGACACTGTTACCCTTAGCTGATCGTCCACCTGTCTTTGGTTCCAATCTTTGACATAATCCTTGATTTCATTGTTGGCACCAATGAAGTTCGTTCCCTTATCAGATCTCATCGTGTTACTAGTTCCAAAGCGAACGATCTGTCGGCGTAAGCTCAGTATGAAGCTGTTGGTAGATAGATCGTTCACCATATCGAGATGGATAGCTCTACAAGTCATACAGACAAATATGACACACCATCTCTTGACTATAGTCCTAGCACGATATACTTCAATAGGGCCAAATAAATCCACACCGGTATTAGTAAAGGGTGGTTCATAGAAGCTTACTCGTTCCCTAGGTAATTCTGCCTCTCGCTGTGTTAAAGGCCTACTGAACGCTTTCCTACAGGGTATGCAGTTCCTAAGAACTTGGTTCAGAGCTCTATGGGGTTTATGAAAATAATAGCGAGTTCGAATTTCGCTAAGAACTCGTTCTCTACCAGCATGATAAAGCTTACTGTGAACATCTACAATCATCTTGATTTGTATTTCAAGATTTCTAATGAGTATGGGAAACTTAGTGTCAAAGGATAATGGAGCATTAGTTAGTCTTCCTCCAACGCGTATTAACCCATCTATCATTGTGCTAGAGAAACGATCCCTTAAGCGCATCTGTGGATTTCTCAACAACAGGAAATACTTATCGGAATCCTCATAGCATTGCAGGAGTCTCAGTATCTGCTTATTGGTTTCTTCATGCTCCTGGTATCTGATCTTCTCCTTCAGAAACCTGTCTGATATCTTGTATTTGGGAAGATCTTTAACAACATGGACCTGCGCAGATGTCAGTGGAGCGGTATCACTAGTGGTCTTCGTCCTGGAGTAGTGATGATGAAAACATCGCTTTAAATATGTAACGGCCTTACAGAGCCGATTCCAGGAACTATAGTGATGTATCGCTCTCTGCAGGAGAGGTGAGAGTCCTTGCGAGACGTCTGGTATTCCAGATTTCCAATCTCTCTCTCTGATTTCCACAACAGACTTATTTGTGGCTGTGGGTTTCGGATCCAAAGCGTCGTCTCCGGAAGTGTGTAGGACAGACAGATCTATCACGGGTTTAAATAACTTCGATTTACTCGCCCGAGTTTTAGGTTTGACTTTCTCCGCTCCCTTGGCCTGTCTAATCTCCGCCGTAGTAAGATGAGGAGGCCATTCATCCTCTTCCTTGCTTAGGAAGTCGGGTCCACCTAACCAGTCTGGAGTATCTATCAGTTCTTGCGGAGTTGCTCCCCTGGAGGCGATGTCGGCTGGATTAATCGTCCCAGGGCAATGTCTCCATTGATCTATCTTCGTGCGACTAAGTATAATGGCTACTCTGTTGGTAATGAAGACGCTGAACTGACAGACTTCATTGGTTATATACTCCAACACGAGTAAAGCATCGGTCCAATAGATAATTTTCTCCAGTGGATAGTCGATCTGTTCTGTTACATTCCGGCCGATGGCTGTAGCGTATAGAGCCGCTTTTAACTCCGCTCGAGGAACTTTCAACTTGTTGTTTATCAAGGCCTTAGAGGTAACCAAGGCGACCTTGATTCCATCCGGAGTTTCAACTCTCAGGTAGGCTACTATTCCTATTCCCATATCACTGGCGTCTCCAAACACATGGAGTTGATAGGAATACGTGGGGAGAACATGACCAAAATAGGAACGGGAAATTATAAAGTTCTCGATGGATGGTAGAGAATCTTCCCATTTCATCCACTTCTTTAATAGTTCTCCCTTAAGTGGATCGTCCCATGAGTGGTTTTCAAGCCACATTTGTTGTACTAAACTCCGAGCAATCAATATAACTGGGCTAATAAATCCCAATGGATCGAAATAAGTGCTCAGGATACTTAGACAAATCCATTTAGTCCGAACTGGATTATCTCGCTGTTTTAGCTGGAAAAACAGTATATCTCTCTCTGTGTCCCATTTCAAACCAAGCGTCTTGGTTTCTGGAAGATCGTCCTTGATTAGGTCTAGATCTTTAACTCCTCGGTCTTCTACCGGGATCGATTCCAGAAACTCACAGGAGTTGCTGGTGAATTTAGTTAATCGAAATCCACCTCTTTTCAAGCACTCTACCGTTCCTTTGGCGACATCAATGGCTTCTTCCACCGATGGGAGGGACTTTAAATTGTCGTCCATGTATATATCCCGTTTGATGTTGTCGATAACCTCTTTGGAGAAGGCGTCCCGGTTGTCATCAGCAGTGGTACGCACTACTGAGCAGGCGTTTGAAGGGCTCGAGATGATCCCAAAAGCCTGGATGGTCATCCAGTACTCCACCGGGTTCTGGTTGAGGTCTCCTTCAGGCCACCACAGAAATCGTAGGCTGTCTCGATCCCTATCCAGCGCCTTAACTTGTAAGAACATGCCTTCTATATCGGAAGCGAAAGCGATTGAATATTGTCGTAATCTTAAGAGTATTCCCAACAAGGATTGGAGTAAGTTGGGTCCTGGCAACAACTCGGAGTTAAGGGATTGGCCCATGTAGAGGGCGGAGCCGTCAAATACTACCCGGACTTCATTGGGTTTACCGGGTTTGGGAACGTAATGATGTGTTAAATAGTATGTTCTCTCAGTTATGGGTGTTCCTTCCGGTACTCGCTCCGCATATCCCTTGTCAATGAATTTCTTCAGCTGGGTCTTGTACATCTCCTTAGCTGAAGCATTTGCCGTAAGGCGTCGATGTAGTTGCGCAATTCTCTTCTCCGCCAAGGGTCGGTTGTTTATAAAATTGGGTTCTCGCCGTCGGAAAGGCAGACCAATCTCATATCTACCTTGATCTTTAAGAAAACGTGTAGTTGTTTCCTGTATCTGCTTGGCTCTTTCTTCTTCTACCGATAGGGCCTTATCGTAGGAATTGGGCTCTACAGCCTCTTGAGTAAAGAATCGTACGGCATGTTCATCACGAGTCTTCGCATTGTAGCGATCTATCACTTCATTCAGTTCGTCGTTGTAATCGACTTGTTCCGCTGGATGAATGAGGTGACATAGGTTCACTTGGTTTTGCCAAGTTTCATTTTCCGTAAGGAGGTCGATGGTATTCTCCTCGTCGAATAGTTGGTGGATATCGTCATTATCTGAGGAGTATGGTGTTCCCTCATGTGGGTCGTCTCCCTCACTGGTCTCATCTTCCCATTCACTCACCTGGTAGACTCGTTCTTTGGGTAGCCTTTCCATGAGAGTTTTACGGAAAGGTCCAGTAAAGTACCAACCTACTCTAGTTCTTCCCGCATAGGTTTGTAGTGGTTGCGGTTGAGCAGGCCGTTTCTCCAATGTCTCAAGCGCCTCATGCGCATTTTGGCCGATGAGTATTTGTACTCCAGGGTAGTCTGTATTGAATCTAGGTATCTTATGCTGTTGGGTGAAATCGTCCTCATCCCAGTTATAAAGTTCCGCTTGGCTGGTAGCGAAGTTCTTTATCGCCACCATTTTTACTGACCTTATACTGTGTTTTCCTAGTTCATCCTGGGGGGTGGACAATGCGCCTACATAATAGTCTGTAGTTACTGTAGATTTCCAAACCTGCATAATTCCTGACATGTTCAACTTAGTTCGGAACTTGGGTTGTCCAGCAAAGATGTCTTCGGCTAGTTCTTTGTCGATGAATGTTCCTGTGCTGCCGGAGTCAAGGAGGGCGTTCACTATATAGCTCTTTTGTGACCCGTGGACTCTCAACTGCACTACGGGAAATTCGCGGATTCCTACATTGGAAGTTGGTGCTTTCCAAGATGGTTGTCGGTTAGGAGTGGTTAGGGGGAGCTCACTATCTGTCTCTTTCTCATATGTAAGTGCTCGATATACTGCGGTATTTATTAGGTAACAGGATTCGTTTTCGTCGGAGAATTCATCCGTATAGAATCCTTCCATCTCAGAACTTTGGTCAGTGTCGTTCACATGACTGAATTGGACATGTAGTTCGGACTCACTTACCTGACTCGGGTTGTTTCTTTCGAATTCAGTGTGCAACAAGATATGATGTTACGCGCCGCACTTAGCACACCTTGCGTCAGAGTAACAGGTTCGCCGTTGGTGTCCTTGTCTGAGGCAATTATAACACAACCGCTTATCCCACATGACTTCACGTCTATCTTTTAGAGATTTCTTTAAAAATTCATCACACACACTTAAACGGTGGGGCCCGTCGCACAGCGCACATTTTGGTTTGATGTTACTTACTTTACCTGTGGCAACGTTGTGCACTCTCGTTCTTTCCTCGGGCTTTCTTCCGTGAACTCTCTTAGGAGACGTAGGAGGAGTTTTTGTTACCTGTTCTCTCCTGTCATTGGTTCGAGACTTAAATTTACTTACGTCTTTAGGCGCTTTGTTGACATAGTAAGATCTTTCAGTGTCTTTCCCGCTGTCCTCCTCTTGAGAAGCCTGGCTTTCGCCGTCGTCTGTATAACACACTGGTGTTACCTTTCTCCTAGAAACGGGTTTCTCACTTACCTTATTTTCCGGTGTCTTCTCTCTGGACTGCTTTAGGAGCTGTAATTTTACCTCTCCATCTAAGAATGACATGAGATCAGCCATGGTAGGGTCTCTTCGTTGTTGTTCCATCATATATAACACTTTCTTGTCCCAGCGTGTACCTACTCCACCCTTTGGTAAAGTAGATGCTACGGCTCCAATAACCATAGAACTCTGATATTCATGAGACTTACCTAGCCAATCTAATTGTCTACAGATCTCCTGAATCTCATCGGAAAACTCTATAATCCCGCTGCTAATGAACTTTCTGGGCGCTACCAATTTTGCATACAAATACCTAGCTATGTTATTCATATTACCATACCTGATGTTTAGTGTATTCCAAACTTGTCTTAATCCATCTGGATGTCCAATAAACTTTAACGCCATTAACTTGGGAGATCCTTCCAAGCACTCGATGAGGAATCTAAGTTTCTCTCCGTTAGATAGCACAGAGTTCTGTATGTTATCTTTATAATATTCATTAAAAGGTAACCATTTCATCTCATCTCCATTGAACTTGACGATCTCTCCCACCTTTACCGCTTGACGGGCTTCGGTTCTAGCCATTTGACGCGTAAAACTTTCTTGGGCCATCGTATTATTTAATATCGAGTTATCGGTACATAAATTTCTCGGATTATTATCAGGTCTATATGGAATATCATTGTCAACAGGTTTATAATTACCTTTAATAGGGTTTACTATAGGAGTTTCTACTTCACTAGCAGTATAGATGCATGTAGGCTCCACACCTTGCGCATGAAATACTTCAGACCTAACAGGTTGACACATTGTTACAGGGGGTGTTGGTATACCCTTTTGTAAATTTACTAACTTATGGCGTTCTAACGCGATACTCTGCTGCACTTCCTGTAATTCTAACTTACTTTCTCTTACTGTTCCCTTTAACTGTTGAACAGTCCCCTCCAACTCTCGGACCTGTTGGGAGGAGCGAGCCTGATTCTCCTCCATCTTCCCGAGGAGAATATCCATCCCCCGCCGTCGCTCATCCACCCACTCAACCGCCGAAGCGGAAGCCGCCAACATAGTAGCGGGTAGACGAGGGACGACGGGCGACAAATTGTTAATGTCTCGCTCAGCGTCCAGGACCGGAATTGACTGAGGAACTGTCCCACGGGATACAGGTAGTTTAGTACTGTGCAAAGGGAATTTATAGTTCGATTCTGGAAGTACAGTGGTCTCTATTACAGAGGGAGTGGCTTCGAGAACAGGCCTAATTATTTCAGGTTCATCCACTATAGTAGGGAGTCTTTCTACTCTAATAATTTGGTCTGTGGGTTCTGTACTACCTAAGTCTGTGCTAGCTAGTTGCCTTCTTACAGCTGGGGGCAAATTAGGCAATTTCTGACGGTGGGGCGTTCTTCTACGCCTGCTTAGACGAGATCTATTTCCTCTGCCTTCAGGATCGGTGGTATCGCCTTCATCAGATGATGTAAATCCCTGTCTTTTGGGAGTAGATCGACTTATCATCTGCATCTGACTAGCTGTTAACTGTTTATTTATGTAGTCTTGCTTCTCTTGAAGATTTTCCAACTCTAGTTGGGTGGTCTCTTCAGACGCTCTCCGTTCTGCTTCTGCCACTGCCTCTGCCTCTTTTCTTTCCGCTTCTGCCGCTGCTCGCTTTCTTTCCGCTTCTACCGCTGCCATTGCCGCTTTCCTTTCCACTTCTGCCGCTTCCATTGCCGCTTTCCTTTCAGCCTCTGCTTCTGCCACTGCCGCTGCCGCTTTTCTTTCAACTTCTGCCGCTGCCGCTGCTGCTGTCTTTCTGTCTTCTATACGTTTTTTCTTTACCTGTTCTTCTTGGACCCTAGCGATGCGGATGCTTTCATCAAATTTAGCTTTATTCGCAGCTAACATTTCCGCATCTATTGCGTCCAACACAAGCTTGGCTCCTTCACTATTAGGACGAAGTCCAGCCAGCCTTCTCCTCAACTCTTCGTCACCTAGAAATCGTTGATAGTCTGACAGATAGATGTCAATAGCGTCCTTCTTCTGCGGTTTCTCTGCTGTCGCTTCGCTTTCCACTTGAGAAAAGGTAGCGTCTGTTGATTCTCCGTGGGTTGAGCGCTCAGACAGCTGAAATTTCCACTGGGCCGTTCTTTGAACCTTGAGACTCACCCGCTGGAACCAAGTCTTTACGGCAACTTGCAACGACGTGTCTTGTCTTCTTTTCGAAGCTTCCTCAAAGGCCGATAGGATTAGTCTGATTCTTAGAATTCTTTCTCAAACTTGATAAAGCAGCTCTCCCTGCTCTTGAGGTCCTTGGGGTTGTTGAAACAGTTGTTCCTCTAATCGCTCCAAAGAGCTAAAGAATCTCTGTACATATCCTGCTGCCGACCTCTTCCACACAGCTGGATCACTAGTGTCTTTTGTCACTCCCATCCTGTGTAAGTCTTCCCAGGCAGCTTCCGATAAGTTAATCTCTGCCATCTTTGTTCCGCGCTCGGGTGTCAGCTCTACAGTATCCGAACTACTGGAGCTATCGGGCCGCTGAGAAATAAGTTCTCGGCTCGAGTGTTGCTGCTGTTTAACAGCTGCTTCTTGGTCCCGCTTGACTTGAGCCCGAGTGCCTATGATAGACCTACGGTGTTTGACTAGCCTAGGGTCTGATACTACTACTGGAGGGGTGATCTTTCTTACAGTAGGAGGTGAGTTGAACTTTGGTCTCAAACGTTCCACACTCCTATCTGGGTCACAGATGGTTGTATCTAGGAGACTGTCTGACAGGTTTTGCTTTGTGTCAGACATGTTTGTTTGTACAGTTGAATGCCTACTGCTATAATTACAGTTAAAGCAAGTCTAGTAATTCAGTATCAACTGTTAGCCTAGTAATTAATTACCGATATCGTTACTCTATGTAAAGTGATATATATACAATATATTAGAATACCGGTATACACTTATAGCATATATAAGTATTATTACGGATCGGATATTAGGGTTCGTCACAGAATACCGGTATATAATTTCAGCGCAAATATATAGATATATAATAAGCCTACCGTGAATACCAGTATACAGCTTACACTTATAGTATATATAAGTATAATTATAGACTAGAATTAATTACAGAATACCGGTATATAATTTCAGCTTAAATTTATAGAAATAAATATAATAAGCCTATCGTAAATACCGGTACATCAATTATTTTAGAATAATTGAATTTCTGAATTTTTAGGGTTACTTAGTTACTTTACTTTACCGTTATTTAAGCAGTAGTCCAACTGATATTAAGACCTAATTGTTGTATGACAGGCCTACTATTTTATAAATCGGTTTGAGTTGATTTATAATATATATACCCGTTTAATGGGTTTTGTTACAATATTTGAAATAAATGTTATTATTTCTAGGAAGGAGTCACTACACAGAAGCTGTACGCTCTCAGTGAAGTGCTACTTGTTGGACACTAAAACAAATAATTCTACTTGCCTAAGTTACTTATTACTACGAATTACGTACAATACGGGGTGAGATTACAATCTCTAAATAAACACAAAAATTACATGTACGAATTTTTAGGGTTAATTTTATATATTGCGTTGTCTAGATAAGAAAATACCACCATCTGACGACTTATAGCCGTAGCGCTATAAGTACTACGTTATGTACCCGGAGTGTTCCTACCTAGAAGTTAATTACCGCAGCCTACTATAGCTAATGTGCCTATTAACCACCTTACAACACAAATATACTGCCTACACACGAATTACCTTCAGAAAGCACTGTACACTAAACCCTAAATTAGGTACAAGTACTTATACAACAAATAACCAGCAGTTAAAAATACTTGTACAGCTAAAAGAACCACGGTATCTGCCGGAGTGACCAGAGTATAAAATCACAAGTCTTTACCTACGCCAAGCAGTCCTGATGTAGTACCGGGGTTAATTTAACTATAACGGTATGTATAACAAGCACAATTACTGTAGGAATAAACTTGGGGTTGTGAATGTTGCGAATAATCGCATAGACTCTGAATAATAAATATTACGCTACCCATACAGACTACACAAACAAAATACAGACCAAACGCTGGCAGACTACTATCAAGCCTAAATAAACTACAGTATATGCAGACTCCGAAATGGTTAGTTAGTATGCGTTCTAACCGAGTAGTACGACTTATTCTTTCGGGGGGGGGGGGGGGGGATTTACCTTACAGCACTGGATGCCCCCACATTCCTAACTAGTACTTTATCGGACATACACTCTACACACACTGCAATCTCTTCAGACTTAACAACAGCCAGACAACAATCCAGCCTACAAATTATCTGTACAATCTGAGCAGGCTTACACGCCTTCTGCTCAATATTAACTTACAGATAAATAAAACTGACAGAAATAAGTAAAATCTCAATAAAAAACCAGGGCTGCAGTCCCTGATTAAATATCAAGACCTACCGGTACATAATTATCAAAATCGAATAATACTGATGTACCTGTACTGCTGTAAGTACCGGTTCGGGTGTTTAGGTAGTTAGGCCTACTGGTTACCGGTCGACCGGTACTTTTACCTTTATTGCCTACGTTGCAATAAAGAAAGGTATAACTGTTATTGTTCGCGCTTTTAGACCTTTAGCAGTTTAACCTGCCAAATTTAGGTGTCTTCTAGGTTATAAATCGACTTTAGCCTATAACAAGTATTTGATACACATAAAGTTACATTAGCCAAAGCCAGCCTATGCGCGATCATTCACCCACGGTTAAGGGAGACTGGATTCGGATGCTCTGACCTTATTGCAGTGTAGGCTTACTGTACTATTCGATTGATCGTTAATATATAATCTCTGACAAATATTATTCACTTTCGGGAAATATTAACAGTTCCTTTAGGACGTGGCGCTCTAAGTATGTGAACAGAGTTATGACTTACACTAAACACAACGGGATGGCTAATGTTTTATGTATAAAACGCATTCTTTAGGAAATGCTTTGTTATCTATCACACTCATGTACAATACCGCACACTGCTGCACACTGATCTGCCGACCTTCACTAATTTTAATCATATATAAGGAGAACAGCAACTGACACATGTAGGGCCTATGAAATAGCATTCAATTCACTCAAAACCACTATAATGTAAGTCGCAATTGCTATATGTAACCTTTAGTATATCAAGAAGATTGGGGTTTTATGATTATTTATCGATATTCTCCAAATATAGCAACATTCCATCAACTGATAACAATTAATAACAGACAGTAAATAGCAGTAAAATAATGCGGTGAAAGGTACGTATAGTTATGATATGATAGGTGGTAGATAGATTTGATTAGATAACAGTTATACGTTTCTATGATCAAAGCCGTTCTAATGTTTGGCTAAAGTCTGAAACACAGAATAATTCCACAGCCGATGTTCTAGGCTCAGGAAAAAAGGTAAACAAAGACCATAATGCATTGCGCGATTTCCCGGAGGCTTCTGTGCAAATAAAATGAAAATCGCTCTGATTGGTCGAGTGAGTGAGCCTAAACAAAGAAAGCCAAAAAGCTCCACGTCGACATATCAGCTGATAGATGTCGTCATCTGAACTACACTGTATTAAGAGTATTTTGGCGCATTGCGGCATAAAATGGCTTGTTATGTCCGCTAAAGTACACATGTGTCTTCCTGAAAACTGGAACGACAACTTTAATATGATAGTCTCAGGATCTGATCCATCTACGGGTAAGATGACGACTCCAATGTCCCCACCAATCTCGACCACCACAAACTCTGTGAATAACGCTATTATGGTTGAGGACCCAGCAGATGGTGGTAGCTGGTGCAATAGGACGACTACTACACCTATCCATATGAAACCACCCCATTCTGGCGGCGTTTACAATACTGCACACCCAAGCTGGTTAGGCCCGGGTAACCATACAGCCAATGACCCGGCTCGGGTGCGTCAGGAAAGCACAAACAATGGCTCCAAGTTTGGCGCTGGTACTAGCCCTATCCCAGTTACAAATACAAACTTTTTGGTGCGTATACCTAATAATATTTCTATATTTACTAGTTATAGTAACTGTGTTACCACTACTATATCAGCAGCCAAACAACCACTGGTAAGTACAGCTGTTCGCCGAGCTAAGAGGGGTCCTGGTTACTGGCAGCAGCTTGGGAAGAAATGCCAGGCAACCAGACCGCATACCAGGAGCCAAGGTGCCCTTCCTAAGTCAATACCCTACAATCCCAGACAGGTTAATGACTCACCAGACGCAATAGAACCTAATAGAGCAATAGAGCCGATTGCAGATCAAAATGATGTGAATGCAGATCAAGGTGCAGCCGCAACCAGCGACCCACCTTCTCCAGTGTCTATAACAGTGACTGATAGTTTCTCTTTGACGCAGCCTGGTTAGCTGATCCCAGATTGCCCACCATTCATGGATATATCAGAGAGTGGATTAGAGCGACTTAGCGGACAAGGTAAGGTTGACATACTAAAGGAAGCATTCATCTCTGAGGTGGTCAACAATGATGTTTATCTGGGAAGAAATGAACCTGATGCTGCCTCCTGCAACTCGATTCTCAGGGGGATGCTAATACATGCTCAGAGGTGGCAAATTTGCAGGGACCAGAGGAGAACTATGGGGACCACATGTGTTCCAATTCTATTCAAGGTGCAGTAACTGGGCAGGAGACACTGATACACAGAGTGGATGACCTCCAGGATGACCTCACCTGGAAGCCCAGATATATCACCATAAATGCATACCCACGCCCAAAAAACAACCACACCACAGACCAACAGTACGCTACAGCCCCATCAACTAACCCTATAGGTCAAGGCATTGCAAGCGAACCCAAGGTCACATGTCTCGACAATGCTGGGTCAATTGCTGATCCAATAAGCCCTCTTTTTACCAACACTATCCCAGAAGGAGTTGCAGGTCCACCAGGAAATTCTACCACTCACAACCATGCAGTGTCTTCCCCGGGAGTAGAATGCATAGCTATATGCAATCGAAGCAGCAGCAGAAAGGTGAAGAAAATTACCGATTTCTTCCAGAAGTCACAGCCAACAGCAATAAAGGCTAGCGCACACATATTAAATCCAAATAGCCCAGAGTTCCAACCACTGAGCGATACTCTATATAATGAACCCAAGCCCACCAGTTCAGTGAATGAAAATGTATCTCACGAAGAAGGCAGACCCACCAGACCAGGACTAAGCATCATGGAAGAAGATAGTGACTCAGTACTAGAAGGCATCTTTCATGCCGACATTGAACCTGGTTTCAATGAATTAGATGTAGTGAAGGCTATCACAAAGCCACGTAGACACTCACCAAAACCACTATTCAACCCAGTGCAAGGTGGTCTTGATATGGAAAGTTTGCAGGGAACCTCGTTAGTAACTACCGGTATAATAGACTGCTTCTTTGGCTTACTGGAGAGACATTTCCCACACATACGCTCTGTTGACAGTTCACTGTGCCTCAAGTTGAGCCAAGACAAATTCGATGTATCTGCCGCAGTAAGATACATCACAAGTAGCTGTGACCTAGAGACTGAGGAATTAATATTCTTCCCTGAGTGCACCAACAGCCAGTATACTTTACACATTGCAGAAGTGACCACCAGGAAACTATACTCTTTTTGCCCAATCAAAAGAGATTATAGCGGCATAAATCAGTCCATATTATGCAACCTGCTCAACTTGATTCATAGAGTCAAAGGAGTTGCAGGTCCGGAATGGCAAGTAGAAATGCGCCACCGCGAAATCCCAAGTCAATCCAATGGCCACGACTGTGGCCCGTTTATCTGCATATATGCCATTTACTTAGCCACAGGTGCTAAAGATGTATTCCAAAAACTTAATGGGGGTATACGCAAATGGTTGGAAGGTGTCATTAAAGATGTCAAAATCGACAGTGACCTCATTTGTACACCCACATCACATCAGCTGGTGCCGCCATCATCCTTTATGGCAGTGGCATCAAACCCGACACCTATAACCCATGGCCATCAGACAAACACCACCTGGCCAATCCTAGGTAATGCCAGTCATAGATCCACGGATAACCCTAACAACCTGTCTTGTGGGGATCCTGGCACACCTACCTTATCCGGGAATATACAACCATCTTGCCAGGATTCATCAGATTCAACCAGCAATATCATGTCTTCCCTCCTCTTGGGCTCTAAGAAAGCAACATTAAAAAGACTAAATACTTTCTCATCAGAGCACCGATTAAATATTAGAACTAAGTTATTCGCAGAGGTGGTGCAGCTCATGGCCCCAACACAACAGGTCACTCTTGAGCTCAGGCAGCGTGGCTCACCTAGCGAGGTTTCGCTGGACATATATGAACTGTTACTTGCAATCCAGGTTGGAAACCTGACAGATGCGGCTCGAAAACGTCTGAAGAAAAAAGTGCAAACAGAAACCTCTCCATCAGCAATATCATTAGAACAATTAAGATCAGACCTTATATCTTCCGTTGCAGCCTTACAAGCCAGGATCTGCTCCCTGGAGAATAATGTAGACACAATGGAGGAGGAAAATAAACGGATTAAGGAAGACCTGAACGAAGAACGGGGTGCTCGCTTAATCCTAGAGGCAAAAATAATGTCTGTAATGAAGCCACACACTGACAAAATAATGCAACCTCAAGTGTCAGTAAATAATAACAGAAACATTTCTATTCAAGGGCAAATAATGAACAAAAAGATTAAGTTGATTCAAGATAAATCCAAGGAGAACAATAGCTTGGTCGACATCACTGGTAAAAGACGAAGTCATAAGAAAATATATGAAGGAGAAAACAAGAGTCCGCCTCGGAGCGATTTGGAAGAATTAATTGTGATCGACACCATCAGTTCTGACTGCAGTAGAATTAAAAGTAACAATAGACCAAGACCACAAGCAAAACGACATGGTAGGACTGACAGTAAAACTAAAGATGTCATAAACAAAACCCAGACAAGCAACAAGTATGAACTACTATCCCGAGAAGCTAATCCATACTGCAACAACATAACCAGGGAAACGAGAAAGGAGCCACTCAGATCCCAAGAGGATATAAGCACCAGCTTACACAGGCAGAGGAAGGACTATGTTAACTCCAAACCCTGCAACCTCAACCACAATGGGAAACGGGAGATTAGAAGAACCAGCATTAAGCAGGTACGAAATCCAGCAGTCATATACATCACGGGTCTCCACCAGTGCGAGAATGAAGCTGATGTCACTAACTACCTAGAACGCAGAGGAGTAATGGTACAGCGCACAACAACCAGCTTATCTGGTCTTAACCCCCAATCAAAACGAATCCGGGCCACTATTGATATTAAAGATAAACTTAAGACCCTTAAGCATGACTTCTGGCCAAGCAACATTAGATGCTGCGACAGAGGGAACCTACCAAACCTACAAATGAACTCATCGTGGGGGTACAGAGGAGACAGAGTCAGGGAATGGTCCCCTGGCACCCACCAATCCAATCGGCGGGTTTAACAATGAAAAGGGTACCAGGGGGGACGCACCTAAAAACCTGAGAATCGCAACATTCAACTGCCATGGCTTCTCAAGCAGCTGGGATTTCATCAACCACTTACTGGAAAAGACGGATGTACTTGCAATACAAGAGACATGGCTGGACGAACTACAATCACGCCTACATCTATCAATGTTAAATAAGGACTTTGAGTATTTACATGTAGTAGGGGGGCGAATGGGTAACCCACACAGGAAACGATGTGCTGGTGGGGTGGCCCTCTTTTATAGAAGGAATGTATTCACTAACATATCAATAGTTGAATCTGGGGACGACATAATCGGGATAAAAGCAAACACAGTCAGCTCACTGGGCAAACTCCTGCTAATTTCCAGTTATGCTCCGGATGCCAGCAAACCAACCGATGAATATGAACACCACCTGAATCGCCTGGAATCCTTACTGCTTAATAACTCTGATGCTATTCCATTCATTCTGTCAGACACAAACGGAGACCTCGGATCTACACAAGGACCCCGATACAATAGGTACAATGCATCCACCCGTGGGAAGCGCTTATCCCGCTTCCTGCATGAACAACACCTTTTTGCAGCGGATACATACAGTTGCTTCTCAGGTCCATTATCCACGTATGCAGGGCCAACTTCCTCATCCTATATTGACCATATTCTTACAACAAAGACAGGAAGGTCACTCATTACCAATGGCGAAGTCCTTGATGATAATCCTGACCAAGATGGAATTATAAACTGCTCAGACCACAGACCTGTAATTGCTAACATATCGATCATGGATAAAGGCAATGTCAATACTCGAATCAAGCCCACCCAAGGACGGAAGAAAACTAAACAAACGCGGTTTAACTGGGACTGAGCAACGCCCCAACAGTTGTCAGATTATAACCAGAGTGTTAGTACCAAGTTAGAAGAGTTCTGGGCAACACAACATGCTAGCGCAACCTGGAAGGAGGCCAACTTGGAACCAGCGGCAGTCCAGCTTGAACAAATATTTCTCACAGCTTCATTAGAACATATACCAATAAAAAAGAACAGGCGCCAAGGACACCAGCACCGAATAAAATCTGCCAATTTGGCCCAGCGGTCAAGGCAAACAAAACAGCTACACTCACTGTGGAAAATAGCAGCACCTGACTGCGTCTTAAGTACAAAGTTAGAGGAATCATATAAGGAGTCCAAACGTGGGGTCAGGCGACTCAAGAACTGGCTCCTCCGCAATAAAGAAACTCAAGAAGTGGAAAAAATCACTCAGCTGGAAAAGAAGGATCCACGAAATTTCTGGAGGAATATCAACCCAAGGGCCATGATTAGCCCGAATAAGGATGTCGAAGAGAAACTAATTAAACAATATCAAGAAGCAGCACAGGCAGATGCAAACGAAAATCTTACACGGGAAGTGGAGCATAATATATCAGTGGCGTGCCAGCACAGTAACATTCCTTCGGTGTCCAAAGCTACAGTACGGAGGGCTATCCTAGCCATATCCCCAGGGAAAGCGCCAGATTTTGGATCTTTAGTAATAGAGCACATACTCCTAGTAAGTCTGGACATTGCTACAGACACAATAGCCAAGCTATTGAATGCCTGTCTCAGACTGGGCAAGGTCCCCTCTTGCTTTGGCAGGACTGTAGTCACAAACATTTTCAAAGGAAAACAAAGGGATCCACTAAAAACCAACTCATTCAGGCCTATCGCCTCTATAAGCATTCTTTCCAAAGTGTTTGAGGCTGTGATTCTGTCAGAATACCTCATGGCACTTCCTAAACCCCGCTCGCAATTCGCCTATAGGAAAAGGTTGGGTACAGATATTGCACTAGCAGTAATCATGGAACAATTGGAGATGCAACGGGAAAATGGGAGGAATTCAATCCTGTGCAAGCTGGACATCAAGTCAGCATTCGACAGTGTCGAATTTCATGTTCTCCATGACAAGCTACTGGAAGTATTAAATCCCCATATCTGTGCAGTCCTGCTTGACTACTATAGGAAAACAATGATTCATCTGAAATTTGGGGAGTTGGTTGAGTCCATTGGAATCAAGTTGACTCGTGGCCTCAAGCAAGGTTCATTAATCTCACCTGTACTATTCACCTTCTATATCGGATTCTTACCAGATAAACTGAAGGAATCGGGATTCGGTCCAGGAAAACTGGCATCATACTCTCATCTCTTTTGTTACGCGGATGATCTATTTTTAACCGGGGAGTCAGTTAAGGATCTAGAAGATATGATAGTGA
This sequence comes from Nemertoderma westbladi, assembly GCA_032718475.1. Lineage (NCBI taxonomy): Eukaryota > Metazoa > Xenacoelomorpha > Nemertodermatida > Nemertodermatidae > Nemertoderma > Nemertoderma westbladi. The sequence continues at coordinate 25,352 of JAUCBJ010002801.1, read as the reverse complement.
TAATCTCTCGTGAACTCGCACGTGTGGGTCTATCTGTGGAAGGCTCAAAGACAGAATGGACTTATATCCTAGGATCTGGACGTAATGGTCAGGGGATTCCATGTTTTCTTAAAATAAATGGTGTACTTATACAGCCAACAAAGTCATTATCATTCCTTGGCGTCTCACTAAATATACAAAGGACCGCAGTATTGAAGGAACTCAAACGATATCTAACAATAATCTCAGAGACCTTCCACCAGAAGGGTTGGACCGCAAGGAGAATAAACCCGAGCACACTCTTCGCTCTATGGAACACAGCGGCGGTCCCATCGCTACTGTACAAGATGAGATTCCTGGTGGGACGGCTAACTGACAAGGAACTGCGCGAACTTGACATTTCCTATAGGAAGGTGCTGCGTGGACTGATGCACGTAAGCTGTTACGTGCCAAATGCTGTTTTGCACAAGATTACTAACACAACTCCAATCTCCGCTGTGATCGCTTATGACAACATGTGCTGCTTGCAACGTGCCTGCAATGGTCCGAATGCCACAGAATGTAACTTTCTTGTCTGTCGATACCTTTCTCACTCAACAATTAAATCCCATGGTGGTCTGAGCTCTTGTCAGCAAACTTGCAGCTCCCTGTATCCACTTCCAAGCGTAAGGTCTCTCTGCACGGCCAGGTATGACAGGAGACAACTTAGGACACGGGTCGAGTCGGGATCACTTACAATCCCAGAATTGGGTGGGGTGAATTTCATCCAAAACTGCTTTAGGTGCAATGTTCCCTTTAGTACCAAAAGAAGGCGGATCCAGCAATACTTTGACCGATAATTCGCTTTGTCTGACTATGATTTTATTTGGATTCTATCAATCTTAATCCATATCATATATATAATAATATCAATCCCTATATCATCAATACATATACATAATATCAATCCATATTCTAATCACATACTTTATATTTTTAGCCAGCTGTTTTTATTGTGCATTTGCGTGCATTTTTATTTACATTTACCCGGTATTGTCGCCTCGTGCGAATTAAATCAAATGATGATATTAGTTGATCTGGTATAGTTACAATTATACTACAGTATGCTTATTGTATATGTTTATTATATACTTTGGTATCTTAGTCACTCTTGCAGTAGGCGTACTCCACATAAGCAGCTGATGGGAAATTCAATAAAATCAATAAGGACCAGCTACTGTATCTTTCTTTTTAATATAGTATATTCAAACATTAATTTTATTTAAAGCACTTATTTTCAAAACCACTATAAGGTCTTTCGTTTAATCGATTTTACTTATTGCTATTTTTCTGCAGAATTTGTCTTGAACACTCTATCATATACCTTACCCCGGCTGGGGGTGTATCTTTAAATATATATATATCTCTCTACAATTGTGCAATATTTAACTGGATTATTTCACACATGTGTAATTAATGCGTGCACATTTTTTATCATGTTTATTATTTTGTCGCTACATGCGAATTAAACAAAGAAATGAAATGAACCGTGTTTTTAGGGGACATAAAAGCTATTTCTTCTGTATGTGTACTTTAGAGGACATAAGTAGCAATTCTATGACGCAACGCCCTAGATCCTCTTGAAACAGTGTCGTTACTATGACGACAGCTAACGGCTGAGCTTTACACGTGTAGTTTGCCCGGAGCCTTGCCTTGGTTCTTTGTTCTGCTCAGCTCAAAATGACGACATCTATCAGCTGTGTCCACGTGGAGCCTTTGGCCATTCGACCAATCAGAGATTCCCTCTTTGTGTAAAAGCTGTACAGCAGAATTACAGGATTCAGTACTGACGTTTCCCCCACGCCTAGAACACCGGCCGGGGAATGTTTTCTGACATTAGAGCGTCTTTAATTATTAGATCATCAAACTGTTAACTCGGTCTCGGTCTCGGTCTCGGTTAACTTGGTCAACTCGGCATCTGTAAAAGCTCACCCTGACGTAAACTGCTTTTCGCCGCATTATTTACTGCTATTTACTGTGTTGTTAATTGTATCGTTCGTTTACATATTATTATTGGGAAGAATATTGATAACGATCCGAAAACCCAATCTTCTTGATACACTAAGGTTAGAGAGACCGGTTACATATAACAATTTGCGACATACATTATCGTGGTTTGTAGTGAGTTCAATGCTACTTAATAGGCCCTACAAATGTCGGTTGTTATTCTCTTTATATATGATTAAAATCAGTGAATGTCGGCAATTCAGTGTGCAGTTGTGTGCAATAGTCTGTGTGTGCTTGACCGAGTAACAAAGCATTTCCTAAAGAATGCACTTTGGTGATCTATAAGACATACTGTTGTGTATAGTGTAAGTCATAGCTCTGTTTAAATAGATAGAGCGCCACGTCCTAAAGGAACTGCTAATATTTCCCGAAAGTGAATAATATTCGTCAGAGATTATATATTAACGATCAATCGAATAGTACGGTAGGCCTGCACCGCAATCAAATTAAAGCATCCAAATCCAGTCTCCCGGGTATATCCAGCGGGTGAATGGTCGCGCACAGACTGGCTTTGGCTAATGTTAGAATTATTATAGGTGTTCAATACTTGTCATAGGCTGGAGTAGATTTATAACCTAGAAGACATATAGATTTGGCGGGTTAAACTGCCAAAGGTCTTAAAAGCGCGAACAATAACAGTTTGTAGGATCTTGATTGCGGCGTAAGCGATCAAGACTAAAGTACCGGTCGACCGGTAACCAGTAGGCCTGACTGCCTGATCATCCGGACCGGTACTTACAACAGTACAGGTACAGCAGTATTATTCGATTTTGATAATTATATACCGGTAGGTCTTGATATTAAATCGGGGACTGCAGCCCTGGTTTTTTATTGGGATTTTTACTTATTTCTGTCAGTTTTATTTACTAGTAGGCTAATATTGAGCAGAAGGCGTGTAACCCTGCTCAGATTGTACAGATAATTTGTAGGCTGAACTGTTGTTCTGACTGTTGTTGGGTCTGAACGGATTGCAGTGCATGTAGAGTGTATGTCCGATAAAGAACGGTTAGGAAGTAGGGGCAGCCAGAGCTGTAAGGTAAATCCCCACCTAAAGAATAAGTCGTACTACTAGGTTAGAATGCATACTACCTAACCATTTCGGAGTCTGCATGTCCTGTAGTTTATTTGGGCTTGATAGTAGTCTGCCAGCGTTTGGTCTGTACTTTGTTTGTGTAGTCTGTACAGGTACCGTAATATTTCTTATTCAGATAATTTATAGGCTAGATTGTTGTCTGGCTGTTGTTGGGTCTGAAGGGATTGTAGTGTGTGTAGAGTATCTGTCCGATAAAGTGACGGTTAGGAAGTAGGGGCAGCCAGAGCTGTAAGGTAAATCCCCACCTAAAGAATAAGTCGTACTACTAGGTTAGAACGCATACTAACTAACTATTTCGGAATCTGCACATACTGTAATTTATTTAGGCTTGATGGTAGTCTGCCAGCATTTGGTTTGTAATTTGTTTGAGTAGTTTGTACAGGTAGCGTAATATTTATTATTCAGAGTTTATGCGATTATTCGCAACATTCATATCCCTAAGTTTATTCCTACAGTAATTGTGCTTGTTACACATACCGTTATAGTTAAATTAACCCCGGTACTACACGGGCTGCTTGGCGTAGGTAAAGACTGGTGATTTTGTGCACCGGTCACTCCAGCAGATGCCGTGGTTCTTTTAGCTGTTCAAGTATTTTTAACTACTGATTATTTGTTATACAAGTACTTGTACCTAATTTAGGGTTTAGTGTACAGTGCTTTCCGAGGGTAATTAGTGTGTAGGCAGTATATTTGTGTTGTAAAGTGGTTAATAGGCACGTTGGTTCTGGTAGACCGCGGTAATTAACTTCTAGGTAGGGACACTCCGTGATACATAACGTAGTACCTATAGCGATACGGCTATAGGTCGTCAGGCGGTGGTATTTTCCTATCTGGACAACACAGTGTATTTACTACTACTTATTATTTTCAAATACCGTAGTATCCTGTCCGTTGTAATAACCAGAAAATCTAACACTCTGTTAGGCTGGTTTGTAGTTCCCTGTAAAATTACCCTAAAATTTCGTACGTAATATTTTTGTTGTGTTTAATTAGAGATTTAATCTCACCCGTATTGTAAGTAATTCGTAGATAAGTAACTTAGGAAGTAGAATTATTTGTTTTAGTGTCCAATAAGTAGTACTTCACTGAGAGCGCACAGCGTTTGTGTAGTGATTACTTCCCAGAAATAATAACATCTATTTCAATATTGTAACAAAACCCCTCATACGGGTACCTATAAATCCACTAAATCTATTAATAAAATAGTAGGCCTGTTATACAACACTTAGGTCTTAATATCAGTTGGACTGCTGCTCAAATAACGGTAATAAAGTAAGTAAAGTAACCAAGTAACCCCTAATATTCAGAAATTCAATTATTTTTAAAATAATTGACATACCGGTATTTACAATAGGCTTATTATATTTATTCTATAAATTTAGGCTGAAATCATTCCGGTATTCTGTAATTAATTCTAGTCTGTAATAATTATACTTATATATACTATAAGTGTCAGCTGTATACCGGTATTCACGATAGGCCTATTATATATTTATATATATTTGTGCTAAAATTATATACTGGTATTCTGTGACAAATCTAGTCTGTAATAATACTTATATATCTACTATAAGCATACCGGTATTCTAATATATTATATATATCACGCTACACTGAGTAGCAGTATCGGTAATTAATTATTAGGCTAACAGTGATACTGAATTACTAGACTTGCTTTAGCTGTAATATAGCAGCAGGCATTCAACTGTACAATCAAACATGGCTGACACAAGGCAAACTCTGTCAGATAGTCTCCTAGAAACAACAACCTGTTTCTCAGATCAAAGTGTAGAGAATCCCAGACCGAGGTCTGAAACACCTCATACTGTAAGAAGGGCAACCCCTGCAGTGGTTGTGTCAGAACCTAGGTTGGTAGAAGCGATTTCGCAATTTGCGAAGTTAGTGAAGCGCCGTTGGTCTGCCATAGGCACTCGGGCCCAAGTCAAGCGGGATCAAGAAGCAGCTATCAAACAGCAGCAACCTCCTAGCCAAGAACCTAGTTCTCAGCGGCCCAATAGCTCCAGTAGTTCGGATACTGTTGAGCGGACGCCCGAACGCGGAGCGAAGATGGCGGATACGGTTTATGATGAGCGGCCAACCTATGAAGAATCAACCGACGCCACTTCTTCTCAAGTGGAAAGCGAAGTGGAAAGCGAATTAACAGCAGCAGAGAAGCCGCGAACTAGAGACGCCATTGACATCTATCTGTCAGACTATCAGCGATTCCTAGGAGACGAAGAGTTGAGGAGACGACTGTCTGGACTTCGCCCTAATAGTGAAGGAACCAAGCTTGTGTTAGACGCAATCGATGCGGAAATGTTAGCTGCAAACCAAGCTAAATTTGATGAAAAACTCCGCCTCGCTAGAGTCCAAGAAGAACAAGTAAAGAAAAAAGCGATAGAGGACAGAAAGGCATTAGCAGCGGCAAAAGCGGCAGCGGCAGTGGAAGCAGCAAAAGCAGCAGCAGCAATAGCATTGGCAGAAGCAGAACAGAGAGCGTCTGAAGAGACCACCCAACTGAAGTTGGAAAATCTTCAAGAGACGCAAGACTGCATAAATAAACAGTTAACTGCTAGTCAAATGCAGATGATGAGTCGATCTACTCCCAAGCGCCAAGAATACACATCATCGGAGGAAGGCGAGACCACCGATCCTGAAGGCGGAGGAAATAGATCTCGTCTAAGCAGGCGTAGAAAAACATCTCACCGTCAAAAATTGCCTGATTTGCCCCCAGCTGTTAGAAGACAACTAGCTAGCACAGACTTAGGTAGTACAGAACCCACAGACCAAATTATTAAGGTCAAAAGACTCCCTACGATAGTAGATGAGCCTGAAATAGTTAAGCCTGTTCTCGAAAACACCCCTTCGGTGAGAGAGGCCCCTGTACTCCCCGAACCTACAACCAAATTCCCTTTACACAGTACGAAACTGTTTGCACCCGGTGGAGCAGTCCCAGAGAATGTCCCGGTTCTTGACGCTGAGAGAGAAATCCAAGATTTGTCTCCCGTCGTCTCACGTCGGCCCGCTACTACGTTGGCGACTCCCGCTTCGGCGGTCGAGTGGGTTGATGAGGGACGGCGGGAGATGGGTCTCTTGCTCGGGCAGCTGAGAGAGCACCGAGAATGTTCCTCACAGCAGATCCGGGATTTAGAAGGGACTGTCCACCAACTCAAGGGAACAGTAAGGGAAAGTAGGGTAGAATTGCAAGAAGTGCAGCAAAGCATCGCGCTGGAACGCGACAAATTAGTCAATATACAAAAGGGTATACCAATACCCCCTGTAACATTGTGTCAACCTGTTAGGTCTGAAGTATTACATGCGCAAGGTGTGGAGCCTACACGCATCTATACTGCTAGTGAAGTAGAAACTCCTATAGCAAACCCTATTAAGGGTGATTATAAACCTGTTGTTAATGATATTCCCTATAGACCTGATAATAATCCGAGAAATTTATATACCGATAATTCGATATTAAATAACACGATGGCCCAAGAAAGCTTTACGCGTCAGATGGCTAGAACAGAAGCCCGCCAAGCGGTCAAAGTGGGAGAAATCGTCAAATTCAATGGAGATGAGATGAAATGGTTACCTTTCAATGAATATTACAAAGATAGCATACAGAACTCTGTACTATCTAACGGAGAGAAACTTAGATTCCTCATCAAGTGCTTGGAAGGACCTCCCAAGTTAATGGCGTTAAAGTTTATTGGACATCCAGATGGATTAAGACAAGTTTGGGATACATTAAACATCAGGTATGGTAATAGGACTAACATAGCTAGGTATTTATATGCGAAATTAATGGCGCCCCGAAAGTTTCTTAGCAGCGGGATTATAGAATTTTCCGATGAGATTCAGGAGATCTGTAGACAACTAGATTGGTTAGGTAAGTCTCATGAATACCAGAACTCTATGGTTGTAGGAGCCTTAGCATCTACTTTACCAAAGGGTGGAGTAGGTACACGCTGGGACAAGAAAGTGTTATATATGATGGAACAACAACAACGAGACCCTACCATGGCTGATCTCATGTCCTTCTTAGATAGTGAAGTAAAATTACAACTCATAAAGCAGTCCAGAGAGAAAATATCGGAAAATAAGGTAAGTGAGAAACCCGTTTCTAGGAGAAGGGTAACACCAGTGTGTTATACTGACGACGGCGAAAGCCAAGTCTCTCAGGAAGAGGACAGCGGGAAAGACACAGCAAAATCCTACTATGACAACAAGACCTATAAAGACGTAAGTAAATATAAGTCTCGAACCAGTGACAGGAGAGAACAGGTAACAACAACTCCTCCTACGTCTCCTAAGAGAATTCACGGAAGAAAGCCCGAAGAAAGAACGAGAGTGCATAACGTTACCCAAGGTAAAGTGAGTAACATCAAACCAAAATGTGCGCTGTGCGACGGGCCCCACCGTTTGAGTGTGTGTGCTGAATTCCTAAAGAAATCCCTGGTAGACAGACGTGAAGTCATGTGGGATAAGCGGTTATGCTATAATTGCCTCAGACAAGGACACCAATGGCGAACCTGTTACTCCGACGTAAGGTGTGCAAAGTGCGGTGCAAAACATCACATCTTGTTACACAGTGAATTCGAACGAAACAACCCGAGTCAGGTAAGTGAGCCCGAACTACATGTCCAATTCAGTGATGTAAATGACACTGATCAAGAATCTGAGATGGAAGGATTCTATACGGACGAATTCTCCGACGCCAACGAATCCTGTTACCTAATAAATACCGCAGTGTATCGAGCACTTACGTATGAAAAGGACACCGACAATGAGTTCCCCCCAACTACCTTTGACAGACAACCATCTTGGAAACCTCCAACTTCCAACGTAGGAATCAGAGAATTTCCTGTAGTGCAGGTAAGAGTTCACGGTCCTAACAAAGGTTACATAGTGAAAGCCCTCCTTGACTCCGGCAGCACAGGAACATTCATCGATCAAGAACTAGCTGAAGACATCTTTGCTGGACAACCCAAATTCCGAACTAAGTTGAATATGTCAGGAATTATGCAGGTGAAATCTACCATAACGGCAGATTACTATGTAGGTGTGTTGTCCACCCCCCAGGATAAATTAGGAGAACAAAGTATAAGGTCAGTAAAAATGGTGGCTATATAAAGAACTTCGCTACTACCCAAGTAGAACCTTATAACTGGGACGAGGACGAGAGCATCCAGCAGCTTAAGATACCTCGATTCCACACAGATTATCCTGGAGTGCAAATACTCATCGGCCAAAACGCGCATGAGGCGCTAGAGACATTGGAGAAACGGCCTGATCAACCACAGCCACTACAAACCTATGCGGTAAGAACTAGAGTAGGTTGGTACTTCACTGGCCCTTCCCGTAGAACTCTCAAAGAGAGATTACCTCAAGAACAGGTATACCAAGTAAAGGAATGGGAAGTGGAGAGCAGTGAGGTGGACGACCCAACTGAGGGAACACCATACTCCTCAGATAATGACGATATTAACTCCACTATAGATCAATGGAGACATTGCCTTGGGACGATTAATCCAGCCGACATTGCTTCCAGAGGAGCAACTCCTCAAGAACTGATAGATACTCCAGGCTGGTTAGGTGGATCCGACTTCTTAAGTAAAGAAGAAGAAGAATGGCCTCCTCATCTTACCACGGCGGGGATTAGACAGGCCAAGGGAGCGGAGAAAGTAACACAACAACTCAATCGCCCAGCTGGTCTTTTATGTTTACTGGAAAGAGACCGAAAACTGTCCGGAAACTATGGAAGGCAAGATACTCTTCCTACGACCACTTCCCTAATCCGACAAATATCTAGGGACTCCATAACGTAATAACATATGGAGTGGGCGTGTGACTATATCATTTTATATTTGTTTTTATTTTATATTTATGTATGTATTATTATGTAATTTTATTATAATCGTTTTCTTTAATTTTATTTAGTAGAATGTTATTTTAGTGATTATTTAGTAGATTAGTGCAATATATTAGTGTTTATTACGTACGTAATTACTTATAATATATATTTAGTGCGACGGCGAGAAATAATTATTTTTTCTCTTTCCTTACTGTCCGTATCATATTATAAATACGTGACTACAGTAAGATGAAATGTCCGTACTTATTAAAGTACAATAAAGCCACTACTACATTCAAGTATTATTGGTAGGCAGAGTATTAGGAATGCAAAGTTCAGATCCTCGTGTCTCGGCTAAACCAAGCTCTGGGTAGACCTTGGAAACGACTTGCCTCTTCACACTGACATTGCTTCGTGCGATATTGCTCTCATACCATATATAATAATACATATAGTAGCGTGATGTCCCTCTAACAGTAGCGTGAAACGCAAATAAATCTGTTAAACCTTTTGACCATCTGTAATTCTAGTCGATTAAGATATCGCGGCACCCACCGATATACTTGAAAGACAAATTCTAGAATCAGTGGTTAACGTCCCCAGACAAGTTCTGGAATAAATTGGTGCCCATCTCAAATATTAATTATTTAATATTTATAAATCTATAAATCAAAATCTGTAAAATTCAGATCCTTTAACAATTCTAGTCGATTAAGATATCGTAGCAGTTACCGATACTCTTAAAAGACAATTTTCATAGAATTAAGGATCCTATGTCCCCAGACCTGCTCTGGAATCAAATTGTGTCAATTGCACTATCAAATAATAAAATTTCAGGGAATAAATTTGAATTCATATTTTAATGAATTTAATAAATTGTCATTCTGTGCAATTTATAACATTCCCAAAATCCCATTAATTAATAGATCACGGGAGTGGAGATTCATCCTATTAAGTGTGTTAGAGTGTGAGAATCTCCCATGTATGAGTCAATAGCCGATAAAATTTATAAAATCATATATAAACGAGATATTGGACCATTAAAGAATTACTATTAAATAGCATCCCAGATCTGTATGCATTGGAATTACCCTAATTCTACCGCTAGCTTTCCATAATGTCACCATAGTAACACCCACGCTAGAATTAGAAGCAAGTTAAAAAGAACAATAGAAAGCTTGCCCCATTGCATAGTAAGAAATAAATAGCGCACTGCTAGTATCCAAGGATACATAATAATAACGTGGCATTCTGGAAGGCACTGACTAACGGACAAATGGCCCGAGTGTGTGTAATTTGTGACAGTTGTGTGTGTGGAATTTGTGAGTTTATAGGCGAATGTTACTACTAAGGTGTGTTTACAGTAGCGAGTCGCAATTGTGAAAGTAACCCTAACTCTCCAGTAAGAACCTGAAGTGTATCTAAGCCTTTGGGACGGACAGTGGAGTGACTCGTGCTAGTGTCGTTGTCGTTGTGTAGCTACACGTTGGCGGAAAACACAGCGACGACGATACATTTGCGCTGAGGATCGTACACTGTCCGGGGGCTGATTGGGGTAGGCAGCGACGCTCGCTAGCCTAATTATAAGCTCATTATAATATTAATAAACTCATATATAGCAGATATAACGGAGTTGATAGAAGATGGTCTTGGTATCGGGGAGCGATATACTCTACCTTTACAAGTGTTTGTTGATAGTTTGATACGCGGCGACGCTAGTCCAACTACTACGGAGGACGATGGTCGTTATATCGAACCGACGATTTCCTCGAAGCAACTTACGCGTGAATTGGACTATGGAAAATTCACCGCTCGCTACACGCATCGTAATAGTACGTATATGGACTTCTTAACCATTGGCCATTCTATCGATTCACACGATACGGACTATGTCGAACATATATCCTACCCAGCGGAGTCGGAACGATAAACTGAAATTCGAATGCGAAAATTCTATTCGAAATCGACTAGAAAGAAAAGACATTAGAGAGACAAATGGACGCGGTAACTCTAACGTATATTTGGAATTCTTGATAGAAGCATTGTAACAACAAATAAATATCATCCGCGTTTCCCCTACCAGACGTGCGTCTTTGGTATTATTACGATAAATGCCCTAGACCCAACTAATAAACGGAAAGACATAAACATCCACGGAAACCGAAACTTGTTCGACATATCACCTACACTCGCTCGACTCAGACGATCCTTGAGTAAACCTACGATCATAGTTCCGGAATACTCGGTCAGACCACCTCGTTCCTTGATTAGACCTCAGACTTTCGATTCTGATGATATCCCGGATCCTCACGAGCTGTATTCACTGTTCAAAGATCTATTGCTACCCTAACAATTAATCGGTAACACTCCGACAGTGATTTCTAGCTAGCCGCCCATCTTACCTAGCCGGATTGGGACGCGGAAACCTAATATCACCATCCAACCTTATGGTCGTCCCAGTTTAACGCGATACAACCCTTCACCAAAGTGAAGGAGAGCGTTGTACGAAACGAGTTAAACGCTATTCTACAAAGATCAGAAAGGAAACCTGCATTTGTTCAGATAAACGTAAGTTATAACAGCAAGTCCAAGCGGTAAACGAATTGGCTTTATCTCAGTTCGATTGGGAAATCTTGAATCTCTAAGAAGATATCGAGCTTAGACAACCCTATTCTCTGCGAGAGTTTTGGACGAGCGTGTCCAACGACAAGCGGAGGAAAATCAGCTCGAGGAGAAGCAGATCGAAATGGACGAGACACTGATCGTAACACTAAATCCAATACTTCTGATGCAATTGTATTGCACCCTTCACCCAGGAGTTATAGCCCTCCTAGTAAAGTGGCTCGCCCCAAAGAGAAAAGGACTCTTGCTAGTCTCAAGAAACTGCGTAAACGCCGTCCGCGCAAGAAAAACTAACTGTTTAGAGTATCTTTATATTTTAGAAACTGTGATTTGTATATTTTATAGACTAAAATCCCATTTTCTGGGAGCGGTGTAAAAGCTTTTGCAGAATTGCCCGGTTATTTTCCCCGTAAAGTACTCTGTAGTTGGTTTAGCAGGCATAAAAGGCCGTGTCATTGCTGTACCGGTGTTTTTAGGGGACATAAAAGCTATTTCTTCTGTATGTGTACTTTAGAGGACATAAGTAGCAATTCTATGACGCAACGCCCTAGATCCTCTTGAAACAGTGTCGTTACTATGACGACAGCTAACGGCTGAGCTTTACACGTGTAGCTTGCCCGGAGCCTTGCCTTGGTTCTTTGTTCTGCTCAGCTCAAAATGACGACATCTATCAGCTGTGTCCACGTGGAGCCTTTGGCCATTCGACCAATCAGAGATTCCCTCTTTGTGTAAAAGCTGTACAGCAGAATTACAGGATTCAGTACTGATGTTTCCCCCACGCCTAGAACACCGGCCGGGGAATGTTTTCTGACATTAGAGCGTCTTTAATTATAAGATCATCAAACTGTTAACTCGGTCTCGGTCTCGGTCTCGGTTAACTTGGTCAACTCGGCATCTGTAAAAGCTCACCCTGACGTAAACTGCTTTTCGCCGCATTATTTACTGCTATTTACTGTGTTGTTAATTGTATCGTTCGTTTACATATTATTATTGGGAAGAATATTGAACAATCCGAAAACCCAATCTTCTTGATACACTAAGGTTAGAGAGACCGGTTACATATAACAATTTGCGACATACATTATCGTGGTTTGTAGTGAGTTCAATGCTACTTAATAGGCCCTACAAATGTCGGTTGTTATTCTCTTTATATATGATTAAAATCAGTGAATGTCGGCAATTCAGTGTGCAGTTGTATGCAATAGTCTGTGTGTGCTTGACCGAGTAACAAAGCATTTCCTAAAGAATGCACTTTGGTGATCTATAAGACATACTGTTGTGTATAGTGTAAGTCATAGCTCTGTTTAAATAGATAGAGCGCCACGTCCTAAAGGAACTGCTAATATTTCCCGAAAGTGAATAATATTCGTCAGAGATTATATATTAACGATCAATCGAATAGTACGGTAGGCCTGCACCGCAATCAAATTAAAGCATCCAAATCCAGTCTCCCGGGTATATCCAGCGGGTGAATGGTCGCGCACAGACTGGCTTTGGCTAATGTTAGAATTATTATAGGTGTTCAATACTTGTCATAGGCTGGAGTAGATTTATAACCTAGAAGACATATAGATTTGGCGGGTTAAACTGCCAAAGGTCTTAAAAGCGCGAACACTGGCAACGAGAACTGGCACACGATGACAAAGCGACGGAGGTACAATCGGGCTGCTCCGGTAGTCGGAAAAAAGGCGGAAACTGGCCTAGATGCGGCTCCGTCTCAAATACGCAAAGAAACTCAACTCGCCCATGTATATGTGGGTCGATTTAAAGAAAGGGTCACACGGGACGATATTAAAAGCTATGTTGGACGAGAGCAGTTACCTTGCCTTGATGTAACTCCATGACCTCAATCCACCCTCTATGACACCGATAACCCAACTCGATCATTCCATATAACCTGCAATCAGGGGGATAGAGAAAACGTAATGAATCCAGAGAACTGGCCAAATGGCGTTGTTATCCGGAACTATCGATTGAACGATGCTGAGCGCGCTGCACCCAATCTTAGACCGCATAAGGTGCTGCACCGGGGGATAACACAAGGACAAGGGGTAGCGCTTGATGTACCACCAACCGGGGCCGGCAACTGTATGGACACCGGGAACTTGTGACAACCCAACCGCGCAAACAATACGACTCATCCGCAATGTAAGCGCACATCTCCAACACCCACTTTAAGATGTACGGGCTGCTCTAAACCATACCGCTATGCTGGAAGTCTGTTACGTCACCAGAAACTACAGTATGCTCTCGCTTCCAATCTGCATGCAACATAGGTTTGCTTGCGGAACTACCATTCACAATGGTTGCCAGCACACCGCAATCGGAGAATAATGGGAACTCACACCAGTTGAATGCGATACTCTGGAATGTTGAGGGTATTAAATCTACCATGGAAACCACCCTTGATACTACTTTCGAGACCACGGACTTGCTCCTCCTCAGTGAGACTATGGTAACGGATTTAATGATACCTGGTTTCACCTGCCACAACATACCATGTTCCAAGGGAGACTTAGGCCGCCCTAAAGGTGACATACAGTGTATCTGTGGCGTTAAATGCTAGACTCCACACATCCCAAACTGTTGTTTATAAAAGTGAAAATTTACTTGCAATTAGCACCAATGAATTGGTGATTGTTGCTGGATACTTTATACCAGCGACTGATGTTGCTGACATCCTTATAGAACTAATATCTACAATAAACCTGATCCACCTGAAAAGTAACAACCCAATCCTACTTGCTGGAGATTTTAATTGCAGATTGGATAAAAATCACAACCGCGGGGACCTGCTAAGCTGCGGCTTGCTTGGTGCAGGACTAAACTGCCTTAATGATCCCGATACACCTACGTACCACTGCTGGAACGGGGAAAGCTGTATCGACCTTGTGTTTACCGACGCTAAGCTAACGGACCACGCATCAATAAATGTGCTACTGACGATGAATACAAAACATCAACGAGTTTCTGTCAATCTATCGTTAACAGATTTAAGTCCTAACAGAAAACTACGAAATAAACCTATTCGAAGAATCGATACTGATAAGTTAAATGACCTGTTGTGTTGTTGAACATGGACGAATTTGAAACTTTACTCGGCTTGGGAATTGATCCAGCCTGTACCTACATCACAACGGCAATCACAAACTCTGTAATCGTACCCAGAACTCGGCAATCTAAACCATGGTTTGATTCCAGCTGTCATGCCGTCCGCCACAAAATGTCTGCACAATTTAACGAGATGAAAGCAAACCCAAATGAACAGAGCCGCGAACAATACAAACTTAGTCAGCGAAAATACAAACAATTAATTAAGGATAAACGAAACATCTTTAAATCAAAGGAGGAACATTTATTTTTAGATCGGTGCGAGAAAGATAAATCTTCGTTTTGGAACATATTAGGAGCAAGCATAACTCGCAACCAGTCGCGCAGCAAGTTCCAGAGGAAATCTGGGCCAACCATTTCACTACTTTATTAACAACCGATACCGACACACAGATGCCTAATATACCAGAGAACTCTAGCTTCCCACTAGGGCACTAGACTACCCAATCGATGCAGCGGAAGTCACTGCAGCTGTAAACTCGAATAAACCCCGGAAAGCCACGTGCCCGGATGGCATCACAAACGACGTATTGAAGTCCAGGATTTGACATCTGCTGCCATATTTACTTATTTTATTCACAACCTGCCTTTCCATGGGGTTATGTCCCATAACATGGCTCACCTCATATCTCTTGCCTCTCTATAAAGGTAAAGGCAGTCGAACTGCACCAGACTGTTATCGTGGCATAGCGCTATTATCCTGCCTCCTAAAGACATACACATCGATTCTCGCAACGCGTTTATATAAATGGGCTGAGTCGCACAATATTCTACCCCCGGAACAGTTTGGCTTCTGTAAATTGCGATCTACTCTTATGGCTGTGAAAGCAATATACGACTACATCCATGACGCTATCCAACTTCCCGGCGGACACGCATATTGCGTGTTTGTCGACTTCCGAAAGGCATTTGACTCTATAAATAGAACAATGCTTTGTACGAAACTGTCTGGTCTATGGAACTACTGACCTGGAAACCCGGAAACCCGGAAACTAGTATAGGTTTCCGGAAGATTCTGAAAAATTCCGAAGATTTTTGACTCACTAAAAACCTGAGATGCAATGGAAATAGAATTTATCACCTAAACAATAATTTAAACCCCCAAAAGTAGATCGAATTTACAAAATTAAACCATATGTGGCCAGTTCATATAGAAACCGACCAAAAAGGGATATAGCATGTTCTGAAAAAAGTAAAAACTAATGTTAGAAAAAAAATTTTTGAAAAAAATTTAAAAATTTTTGAACAAATTTACTATCAAAATTTCTGAATTTCAAGTCAATATCTTATGGCCCAGTAAATTAAAAATGCTTCGGAATATCATTTATTTCCAATCAATTACAATCTTATTTTTTAATCTTATATTTTGAACAATATAATAATGTCAGAATGTTTAAAAATTAATTTATAGATAGCTAACAAATTCGAATCCCTTAGAAACTAGGGCAGGGGAATTCCGAGTTAGGTAGGAGTTGACAAATCATATTTGGATTATTATTTTGGACAGTTGGCCTACTATTATCTTTTTTTAAGTCACAAAGCTTATGTATCTACTGTAGGCCTGATTAGAATAATATTCAAATGAAGCAATGTTATGATGGACTGGAAACTGGACTGGCACTGGAATTATACTTCTCAACCAGGCTGCAAACCACCACTGAACCGCGCACAACGCCTGCGCACAATTTTTCAGCCGCGCAATATTGGACAATATACCGCGCGCGCATGCACCGAAAAAAACGCGCACACCACATTTTAACAATGTAAACTAAAAACAGACGCGAGCGAAGCGAGCAAAATTTTTTCATTAACAATGCAAAAAGAAAAAGAAGCGCGAGCAAAACTCAAAGTGAGGGAAATTTAGACATTTTGAAGAATCTGACAATGCTAAATGCTGAAATGCAAAGAAACGCGAGCGAAGCGTGCGAAATTTTTTGTGGCAAATTACTTTTCTCACTTCAGCACTTTGCATGCACATAAACTTTTTTACACCTCATCCACCTGTCCTGTCAGCCTGTACGCGCACTTTATGACTTTTGATCTTTTGCACAGCCACAGATTACTGCGGACTTTTGTTGTCTTTCACATAATTTCGCGCACTTTTATTTCAATTCCGCGCGCTTTTACCGCGCACTATTTCAAATACGCGCACAACGCGTTGCGATTTTTGCACCTCAGTACATGGAATGGTTCAACTATTAGTTGACTTTACCATTCTGTTGGACATAAGCAGCGGCCAACTGCAGTGGTTTACACTAATTAACACAATGTGGTTATTGTGGCGGCCACATATTACATTCTGCAATCTACACAGACTCGAAAATTAGATAAAACGGTTAAAATGTTTATATGGTTGCTTAGCAACCACTGGGACTTAGGTAGGCCTAGGGTACAGGGTATCATTCTGTCTGTAGTGTTTCATTATTATTGAGTCGCAACAACCAGATGCAACAATGGTGACCCAGTGACTTTGAACGTTTTTTAAAGTTAGCCCTAGAACACTGCACAACTTCTACCTTCCAAGTGCTGCAAGGCAATGGCTGAAGCCAACGCAGTTTCACTCAAACTGCCGACCTTCTGGACCACACAGCTGGAGGTGTGGTTCGCGCAGGCCGAGGCCCAGTTCATCCTCTGGGGGATAACGGCTGAGGAAACTAATTATTACTACATGGTGGGGGCCCTCGACCAGGACACCGCCAGCCGACTCCTCAACCTTATTCGAAACCCACCCACCACCGAACAGTATACCACGATCAGGGCGAAGCTGTTAAAGACCTACGGACTTTCTCGCCATGACTGCGCTGCCCGGCTCTAGGATTTGAACGGCCTTGGTGACTGCCATCCCTCGCAACTTCTCAGTGAGATGCAGGCACTACTTGGCGACAACTACAGCTGCCTGCTGTTTGAGGAAGCGTTCCTCCGGCAGATGCCCGCCAACATCCGCCTTCAACTAGCCAAGGAGGACTTTTGCGAACTCGACCGAGTCGCGGACCGGGCTGACACGCTTTGGGAGACCTCACGGCAGAACTCGTTCTCCGCTCACGCTGCTACGAAACCAGCAGTTGTTGGGCTGAAAATGGTTCCAAAAACCGGAAAGACTACCTCAACTTGAACCCCTGCCTCCAAGCCAACGAACTCATCACCCTCAACCGTGACTGCACAGGACGAGTGGTGTTACTACCATCGAACCTTCGGTACCAATGCTATGAAGTGCCGCCCACCCTGCACTTTCCCGGGAAATGCTCCGGCCAGCCATCAGTAGCAGCTGCCACACGGCCGCCCACCCCAATCTGCTGCCTTTTGCCTTGGATCGCGCTTCCGAGCAATGATTCTTAGTGGACACCGGGGCCGAGGTCAGTGTGATTCCGGCAACGACTTGCGAGACTCGCGCGAATCGCGATGGCCCACCCCTCATCGCTGCCAACAAAACTTCCATCGGACCTACGGATACCGCACCGTTTCACTACAGTTCCAAACTCGGGAGTTCGAATGGGAGTTCACCACCGCCGATGTCGCCCAGTCTCTTCTCGGAGCCGACTTCCTCCGAGCCAACAACTTGTTGGCCGACCTGAGAAGTCGCCATCTGGTCGACGCCGAGACGCTGACCTCGATCCAGTGTGGATGAACCACTGGTCGTGCCCTCCACCTCGGTTCGGTCACTGCCTCTGACAACGATTTTGCCCGGTTACTCGCCGAGTTCCCTGACATTACGGTACCGCAGTTCTCTGACCCCACAGCAAAACATGGCGTGGAGCAGTACATCCCCACCCAGGGACCTCCTGTGCACGTCCGCTCCCGTCGCCTACCACCGGACAAACTAGAGATCGTGCGAGAGGAGTTCCGGAGGATGGCAGAGATGGGTATCATCCATCAGTCCAACAGCCCCTGGTCGTCGCCCCTTCACATGGCTCCTAAACCCTTGGGTGGGTGGTGGCCATGTGGTGACTACCGGCGCCTCAACGATGCCGCAACCCCGGACTGGTACCCCATCCCCCACATCCAAGACTTCTCCTCCCGACTGGCTGGGGCCAAGATCTTTTCCAAGATCGATCTGGTGCGCTGCTACCACCAGATCCCTGTTCATGAGGCCGACATCGCCAAGACAGCTGTCATAACCCTGTTCGGCCTGTTCGAATTCCTTCGAATGCCGTTTGGGTTGAAGAATGCGGCCCAGGCCTTCCAGCGACTTATGGACACAGTGTGCCAGGGGCTCGACTTTGTCTTCGTATTCCTCGATGACGTCCTCATCATGAGTCTTTCCCCCAAGGAGTACCGCAATCACCTCCGACAGCTGTTTACTTGCCTCCAACAAAATGGCCTCGTCATTAACCTGGCGAAGTGCCAGTTCGGTCGGGCCATCATCTACTTCCTCGGCCACCGCGTCTCGGCCGACGGCGCCGCCCCGCTTCCCGACAAGGTCGCCGCCATCTGGGACTTTGCCCAGCTGACCACCGTTAAGGGCCTGCAGGAGTTCCTAGGCATGGTAAACTTACCACCGCTTCGTCCCCTCTGCTGCTACAACCATGTGGCCCCTCTATGCTGCCCTTGCCGATAAACCAAAGATCCTCGACTGGACTCCTGACATGGCGGACGCATTCTAGGACTCCAAAGAGGCCCTCGCCAATGCAACACTGCTCGTCCACCCCGACGCCAATGCCCCCACGGCACTCACCGTGGACGCCTCAGGCATGGCAGTAGGTGCCATCCTCGAGCAACTCGTTGGCGACTTGTGGCGCCCCCCTAGCATTCTTTAGCCACCAACTCCGTCCACCGGAAGTCAAATACAGCGTGTTTGATCGCAAACTCCTCGCCCTGTACCTCATGGTTCGCCACTTCCGGAATTTCCTGGGTGGCCGCGCATTCACTGCCTACACCGATCACAAGCCCCTTACATTTGCATTCGCAAAGATCAGCGACCCGTGGTCCACCAGACAACAACGGCACCTTGCTTACATCTCCGAGTTCACCACAGTGATCACTCACGTCTCGGGCAAAGATATCCATGTGGCGGACGCGCTCTCAAGGACCCATATCGGTGCGGTCCGGGCCCTCCTTCCCGGTCTCGACTACGTGGCCATGGCAACCGGACAATGTGTCGATGCCGAGATACCCGCCTACTGCACCGCCATCTCTGGCCTGCAGCTGGAGGATGTCTATAAGTCTATACATTCTATGGTACTATAAAATAATGCTGGCCCTTTCAGAGTAGTTCGCGAATTGCACAAAAACGACACATTTTTGAGGCAAAATCTTTAACATGCTGAGACAATTTGCGATTTGGGAATGCACCTAATAAAATAAATACGGTTGAATTTTAGAGCCAGGCCTGAAACGGGGTTTGGCAGCGGGGCAGGGGGGGATTAAATATACTCAGAACTTATAACCATTTAAAGATGGTTAAGATAATTTTATTATTATCAAATTGAATTTAAAAAGTGCCCCCACCCCCTGTGGCTGCTCCACTGAGAAATAATACTGTACATATTTTTTTTAGATAAACCTGAAGCTTTCACCTTATATTAATTTTTGTTCTGTTTTTCAAGACACATAATTACACGTCACAAAGGGCGAAGGGGGGGGGGGGGGGGTGGGGAACGGCCACGCCATGGGCATGGCACAATGCCCCCCCCCCCCCCCCCTAAATACGCCAGTGAACTAAACAATTCCAATTCCATTTCAATTCCCCATTCAAACCACCTGCAGGGGGGAAATGACTGGGTATTACCCGCAATTGCGGTAATTAACTAAGATAAGGAGGAGTGCCTACGGGTAATGAGGTATAAATGAGAGGACAAATTGAAAGAAACCGGCGTGATACCGGTAACGGACACGGACTGTACTGTACTGAGGAGAAACTGAAAGAAAACTGTACCAGTTTTATTCTGTATTGGCAGGACAATGTCGGAATGCGGTAGCGCTACTTCACAGACAGGAAAAAGTGTTACCGGTACTATGTATACCCCTGTTCCTCTACAAACTGAAAGTATTATGAATCAGGCTCATATACCGGTGGGTAGTAGAGGCCTATAGTGATTCATTTTATCTTTATAGCCACAATACTACTGTAAAACCTTTTTTAATCTACCAAATATCAGAACTATACCGGTACTGTGCGGTGATATCTATAAAGCATTAGCAAATGCCTATGGATATAGATAACAATTGTTTAAAGACACTTATTGTTGAGTTTGTTGAAGCATGAGTGGGGTGAAAGACCTCTACCACCTGGCGCTGATACTGGTACTGGTACTGGTGCCAGTACAAGTGTTAACATCTATAATAGTGAGGTGGAAGCGGAAAGAATGTACGATCAATTGGAGGGCGAATGTGATGCAGAAGTTGAGGATATGAAACGTATGTCGCAGGTACGGAGCCCCTAAAGGGACATGAGAAAAAAAATTATTTATTTTCGCTAACTCGAGCGAACGACTTATAAGTCGTGCGAACGACTTAACTAACTCGTGCGAACGACATACTAACTCGTGCGAACGACTTACTAAGTCGTGCGAACGACTTACTAAGTCGTGCGAACGACATACTAAGTCGTGCGAACGACTTACTAAGTCGTGCAAACGACATACTAACTCGTGCGAACGACTTACTAAGTTGTGCGAACGACTTACTAAGTCGTGCGAACGACAAACTAACTCGTGCGAACGACTTACTAACTTTACTTTGATTGGCTAAATAATACTGGTAATAAAAGTACAACCTTTTTAGCGGGATTTTCAATTCAATCTACAGCATTTGTTCATGGCATTATTGGTTGAAAATAATATTATCAATGGCTGAACGCGCTCTGTTAATATCGACATACTTTAACTTAGGCTGACAATACAACCGACATATTGTAGCAAATTATAATATGATTTGGTTGAACGTGTATAACACCAACAATGAACGTTATCGGAACTGAGAACAAGGGTGCTCCGCGGATCTCAGGTCAGGTCAGGTATTCTAGGTCATTGATCAAGAAAACTTGCCACCTCCATGCAGCATAAAGGAGGTGCCACCTGTAGCTGCATAGACCCTCTTATTAGGGCAAATCTGGTCCTGTAACTAGGACCCGCTTCGTTCTGGGATAAGGACGCCATTGGTCCTGGATTAAGGACCCATATACTTGGCTGCAGGGGTATATGGCCTGACCAGGCAGATGGTGATCTACCAATGGCTGGTCAGGAGTAGAGTGTTCTCATGTCCACTCTGAGAGCACTTCACTGCGACCTGCACCTGGCAGCAAGGGTACAGGGCATGACCCAGCAGATGAGCTGCAACAGCCAATGGTGGGTCATGTGCGCCAGAGTAGATATGGGTGATGGGCCTCATATCTGACTCCATTGCGACACCCACCCTGTGGAATGGCAAACCAGGGTGTGGTATTTTCCCCGAGAGCTGACTAGGCAAAAAAGCAGGTCCGGCCACTAGAGGCCAGTGGAATTACCGGACACAATCGGCCTCACAGGCGTCAGTTTACTCCTGACCGGCTGTCTGTCTCACCCCCTACTGGAGAGAGAGCAGCCAACAATTCTTTGAGTCCCTTTCCTGATGACCTTTCTGGCCCAAACCCTGGGTCACCAGGGAGGTCAGATTGTGATGGGGAGAGGGATTCTGGAGTTGGAGGCTACTCTCATGTTCCACCCCGACCAACAAAGCCATTGGTGAATCTGAGGCAAGTCACTAGACTAGCCTCAGTAAACACCCTAACACTCGGGTCCCCAATGCGACAAGGTGAGCTGACTGCCTTGGCAGATAAGCTTTCTCTTAGCGCAGTGGGTGTTCAAGAGCACCGAATGCAGACTGGACATACTGATGAGGTTCTGATTAAGGACATGGGGGGCGGTTGGCGACTTGCCCTCGCGTCAGCAGATGATAGTGGCAATGGTGGAATTGGTCTATTGATGAATCCAACTGCACATGCAGCATTGGACAAAATAGACCAAATCTTTAACCGCATCATCCGTTTCCACTTCTCATGTTCTGGAAGACTGGCTAAGAAGTTTCCTAAGGTGGTTCTGATTGTGTGCTACTCTCCAACTAGTGTTGCCCCTGTAGAGGAGGTAGACAATTTCTACCACAATCTACAAGCAGCTACTGATGGAGTGGATCAGCATGCATTCTTAACATTCCTGGGAGACTTTAATGCAAGTCTGCATCAATCACATACATTGCCCTGGGTCTATAGCAATAGTGTTAACCGAAATTCTGTCCATCTTCAACAACGAAATCTGCCTTGCCGCGGCATGACTCTCTGTTTCAACAGCTTTCACTACAGCTGAGCAACAGGTAGGTTTTTCTGTGGGTACTGAATGTTGCTGTGTTGGGCATAATGGCATATGTTGGAAACTTAACTAAGCGGCAGATCACTGTGAGGGCTATACTGCCTTTACAGAAGCAGTTAAGTTAGCAGCTGCAGAAACAGTTCCTGTATACCCTCGAAACAGGAAAAGGGCCCCCTGGACTGACAAAAAAATTCAGAAGTGCCGAAATGACCTTCATAAGGCGCAGAAAGAATCCCGACTCAAACAGACTACAGCGGCCAAGAATGCAGTTAAGGCTGCATCTAGGTCCCTGAACAGGCAGTACTCTGTTAATCTACAGGAGCTAATAAACCAACAGGTTGATGCCATCAATGATGCTGACGACAGCAGGCAATCATCCCAGGCATCGAAATCGATCAATTTGCTTACTGGGCGGAAAAGCCAACCAACCTCCAAGGTTAAGGCTGAATCACCAGCCGATCGCCTCAATGGTTGGAAAGCCCAATTTGAAAAGCTCCTCAATAATGACAGGGTATTGCCTGATAACTTTATAGAAGTAAAAGTGTCTGAGTCTGTACTCCCAGATATTCCCATTGGCGATATCTCCTTTGCAGAAGTGAAGTCTGCTGCAAAGAGCATTAAGACCAATCGTGCCAGTGGAGTAGATGGTGTTCCCCCTGAGGTCTTTAAAATACCTGAGTGTTTAAAGCTCATCTATCCCATCATAGTAGACATGTACCGAACAACAAGAGTCCCACAAGAAATGAAAAAAAAATAAGTTGGTGCCAGTTCCCAAGAAGGGCAACCTAACACTCTATGGTTCTTTTCGGGGAATCTCATGCTCATGATGAATCTTATGATTTGTAGCAATCGAGATTGCTGCAAAGCTATACAATAAGATTCTATTAAATCGCATCAGGGATCCCATTGAGAGACTGCTCCGTGGAAATCAGAATGGGTTCCGTAAATGTCGTGGGACCATGGAGCCCATTTTGGCACTTAGAAGGATAATTGAAGAATTATCAAAAAAGAAAGACGGGCATCTGGCTGTTATCTTTGTTGACTTCTTCAAGGCCTTTATTCAGTCTCTCGCTCACGTATGTTCAGCATACTTTCATTATATGGGATTCCTGATGAAATTATTGCAGCAATTAGATCAGTATACGATGGTTCGACAACATTTGTGTCTACTGTTGACGGTGACACAGAACCATTTGAAGTGTTATATGGGGCGTCCTCCAAGGAGACACACTTGCACCATTCTTGTTCATTATTGTGGTTGACTATGTTCTACGCATGTCATTAGATCATCATAATGATGATGGGGTGATGATAACTCCACCTACTGGCTCCAGAAGTCGAGGAAATCCTGCCAAGTACCTAACTGATCTAGACTTTGCTGATGACTTAGGAGTACTCTCAGAATCATTAGAGGGAGCCCAACGGCTCCTCAGCTCATTCGAGCATCTTGCTTCTAGTGTTGGTCTTTTTATTAACTCCAGAAAGACCAAAATTTTGACAGTTAACTTTGAAAGTCCTCAGCAAGTCTCTGATCGGATGAGCATAAGCTCAAAGGATGGTATGTTTGAGCATGTGGACGACTTCTGTTACCTGGGATCATGGATCCGGAAGTCAGGTGAGGACCTTCGAATACGTAAGGGAAAGGCAGGGGCAGCTTTGAATAGGCTTTCCAGGATTTGGAAGTCACCGAGAATTAATCGGAAACTTAAGGTCTGATTATTTAGAGCAGCAGTAGTTCCAGTACTCCTCTGCGGGAGTCCATGCTGGGCTCTAACTGCTGAGGACACCAAATCTCTGGATGGCACATTCACAAGAATGCTACGCCGGGTTCATTGTGTCAAGTACAATGCACACATCTCCAACCAGACATCTATGATAACATTGGAGGTGTCTCATTGGTTCCCCAAGCTTGACACTAGAACAAAATCGCCTCCGCTTTGCAGGACATTGCTTTCGCCGTGAGGACCAGCCAGTGCATAATCTTGTACTTTGGCAGCCTCGTGGAGTGAATAAGCATGGTGGACAGCCCATGACTTTCTTGAGACGCATCTTAAAGGACACTGGCCTTAAAGATGCGGATGATCTAGCAAATGTCATGGGTGATAGGGAGTTGTGGCGGCGCAATTTTGTCGACGAGCCGGCACAGCATTCTTAAAAATGCAGAGTTCTGCAATGCAGCATGCCGATCCTAGTAGTAGTAGTAGCTCCGCGTATTGTTCGTGGGGATTTTGGAACAGAAAATGTTGGCGTTCGAGACTTTGAGAAGTTCATCCGTAGAGATCACACTGGCAATATTCAACAGACCTGTTACATCGATGGCGCAAGCACAGCTTAGGATAATTTCATTATTTAGTTTTAAAGCCGATGAAAT